>JAODUE010000001.1:3620044-3637656 GCA_027564755.1 Amblyopsis hoosieri
CCATAGGTGAGGGTAGGAACAAAAATTGCCTGGTAGATCGAGAGCTTTGCCTTCCGGCTCAGCTCTCTTTTCGTCACAACGGTGCGGTAAAGTAGCGGTTATAGTAGTGTATTTATTTATTTATGTATGTGTTTTGTTTGTTTGTTACAGAGACAGAGGATGTGTCCGCCGTCCTCAGAGACAGATCTCACATCGAGGAGACACTCCGACTGGCCATTGAAGACAAGTCTGGAGACTATGCAGGTAGGGATGGAGGTTGTGTTGTTAGCAGCTGGTATGTGTTTGGTGCAAGGGGCTATACACAACACAGACAGATATACAGTATGTGTGCTTAATGGGTTTTATATTTCATAGAGTGCCTATAACAAACAACAACAAAATGGCCCTTATTTATATGCAGCACATAATAAAAAATGAAATAACAAATGAGCAGAAACATGTTTCCCAACAGTCTAACACTCCACAAATAACAGTAACAGTCATCTGTCTTTTTCTAATACATATTCTAATTCACAAGCATTTTTAATCTCGTCAGTAGGACTATACATCTACTATGCCTACATCCTAAAGTGCCCTTTTACAACTTTACATTCTAAATCAATTCTCCTCGTCCCACAGCTGCTTTGCAGAGGCTACGTAAGATCTACCACACATCTATCAAGCCCATGGAGCAGGCCTACAAGTACAATGAGCTGAGGCAGCATGAGATCTCAGGTAGTGTGAGAGCCTGGTTTATATGGCTTAATGCGTGTTTCTGTTTGGGTTGATTGGTTTTGATCACATATGCACATATCATCCTTCCCACACCATAAGGCAGGGAATTAAGATGGTCCTTAAAGAGGTGTATATAGGGGAGTACTCACATGGGAGGTGTGCAGGAGGTGCAATGCTAGGTTTTTGGGTGTCTGTTTTTTTCTAAGGATTTTTCATATAGTACAGAAGAAACTCAGATTCAAACCGCGTGTTAGTATTTTAATGGTATGGCAATGTTGATCCTTTGTTGATTTATTTTATTTTCCCCTTTTTTCTTTAATAACCTCATTCACTTCTTTGTGTAAAAACCGTTTAACTGTAAACTACCAAACAAATGACAACACAGCTTGCCCTCTCTGGGCCTGGGCTGTATGCTACATGTTTGACTGTAACATTCAAATATGGGATTAGATTGCAGCCCTGCCCTTTCACGCACAGAGTTGCTCCTAGAAACCTCTCACTGTCAGCGAGCTCACCTCTCCTTCTTTAACCTCCTTTTACTCCTCCCCATTGTCCCCTGTCTTACCCCACACCCCTCCAACCCTCACCACCTCACCACCTAACAGCCTACCCTGGACGAAACCTGGGGGACTCTGGAACAGGTGGGTATGGCCTCCCTGTGCATGGCACTGCCTTGAAGTGCTAAGAACTTCCCCCCGCCCCGCCCCTCCCCTCCCCTCCCCTCCCATCCCATTCCCCAAGCCCCATAATGTTCCAACAAACACCCCTGCGATCCCAGATGTTCGGTTCAACTGGAAAAAAATACAGCCTAGTTATTGTTTTTTATTTTTTATTATCCCCACTTCTTCTTCTGTTCATTCCCACTCATACAGCTTTCAGTGTTTTTCTAGAGCAAGGAGACTCATTAGACAGTCAAAGTAAAGGGCATGTAAGCTGTCAGGAAAGTCACTAATTAATCAAAAAGTTATAAATATCTACTATACATTCACAATCACAAATTACGAGTGTAATTTAAAAAAGTTTTTCTAGTTTTTTTTCCTTTTTTGTTTTGAAATCCAACCTGCTGAAAAGAAATACTATCATGTCATTCTGTAAAAGATAATGTATTATCTTATATTTGAACATCAGATTAGTATTTGGACTAAGTCAGCAGTTTCAATTGAGCCCTAACACCTCCAGTCATACATAGCCTACACCTCAGCTTGTTATTCAACACCGCTTGCTATAAAGCATTGATAATGCTTTGTAGGCTTAGCTTTTGAATACACAATATTAATGCATTAACTTTTTGTACACGAATGCAGCACTATATTGTTTTGCTTCCAATAAAAAAAAGTCAGCACGAGCAAAGCTTTTATATAAAATGTTCTTTTTTGTATTGTTTTCTTTGCTTTGTCTTGGTTGTCTAATGTTTTTCTTTGTGCTGGATTTAGATTGAGTGTTAAGAATGTTGTGCAAGTGTGGATCATCAACTTTCTGTGGAGACATTTAACATTTTAAATCTATCTTACTGTATAAAATATATTTATATGTATATGAAAATGGAAAATGTTTTGTCAACATCTCTGCATAAAGTTCCACTTATCAATGCTTATTATTTATGAGTATTTCTAGGTATTTTAGTGCTAACATTAAAACTATGATTGTGTTACAGTAAAATCAAAGATAATTTCTAAATGTCAACGCCAGCCAAGGGATTCTGATCTCTTTGTAATTATATTTCGGTTCAACCATATCCTTTTACTGTTTCCCAACAGATGGAGAGATTACATCCAAACCCATGGTGCTGTTCCTGGGACCCTGGAGCGTAGGCAAGTCCTCCATGATCAATTACCTCCTGGGATTGCGGGACAGCCCCTACCAACTCTACACAGGTAGGTTAAAACAAAACAACTCACCTTTCTGCCTTGATTTTACATTGTTCCCTGTGCAGTTTGTATGCCACCTAAATATCCTTTCCTTTTTTACTCTCACTATTATTAATCTCTATCTTGGCCTCTGGCCTGGGTTTCAGGTGCTGAGCCTACTACCTCTGAGTTCACGGTGATCATGCACGGAGAGAAGATTCGCTCTGTGGAAGGCATCGTAATGGCAGCGGACAGCTCGCGCTCCTTCTCTCCACTGGAGAAGTTTGGTCAGAACTTCCTGGAGAAGCTGATCGGTATCGAGATGCCCCACAAGCTGCTGGAGCGCGTCACATTCGTGGACACGCCCGGAATCATCGAGAACCGCAAGCAGCAGGAGAGAGGTAACGCAAGGACAAGCAAATATCTGACCATTACGTAAAGGGACATCTTTAATCCAGAATTTTCCTTGAGGTTGAAAACACCATTGCTTTGATATTGACATGAATGCGCTACCTCTCCCACTACAATGCAATGAGCACATACTGTTCTCTATTCCTCCCCCATATAAACAGAGCTATTGCAAGATATAGCAAAACTTAAGGGTCATTGAGAATGTGAATCATGATGTGTATTTATTATTTACAGATGACAGCTTTTCATTTGAATGTCTGGTAATGCAAGTCTGATGATCGTCTCCTCATCTAGGCTACCCTTTCAATGATGTTTGCCAGTGGTTCATCGACCGTGCTGATCTGATCTTTGTGGTGTTTGACCCCACCAAGCTGGACGTGGGTCTGGAGCTGGAGATGCTTTTTAGGCAGCTAAAAGGTCGCGAGTCCCAGATTCGCATTATCCTCAACAAGGCCGACAACCTGGCCACCCAGGACTTGATGAGGGTCTACGGGGCCTTGTTCTGGAGTCTCGCTCCGCTCATCAACGTGACGGAGCCGCCGCGCGTCTACGTCAGCTCCTTCTGGCCGTACGACTACGCCCCCGACACCAGCCGCGACCTCTTTAAGCGCGAGGAGGTCTCCCTTTTGGAGGACCTCAACCAGGTCATCGAAAACCGCCTGGAGAACAAGATTGCTTTCATCCGTCAACATGGCATCCGCGTGCGCATCCACGGCCTGCTGGTTGACCGGTATGTCCAGACCTTCAAAGAGAGGATGAGCTTCTTCAGCGACCCCGAGCTCGTCTTCCAGGAGATCTTGGACGACCCGGACAAATTCTACATCTTCAAATCCATCCTGGCCAAGACAAACGTCAGCAAATTCGACCTGCCCAACCGCGACGCCTACCGCGACTTCTTCGGCATCAACCCGGTCACCAACTTCAAACCGCTGTCCGCGCAGTGCTCCTACATGGGGAGCTGCCTGCTGGATAAGATTGAGAGGGCGATCACCACCGAGCTGCCCGCCCTGCTGAGCAGCATCAACTTGGGCAAGCAGCCCGGCCTGTCGTCCTGTGAGGCCACTGGCTGTGGCGAGAAGCCCAAGAATCGATACCAGAAACACTGAGCCAAAATGAATAACGAGAGAGAAGGGGGATGGGGAGGAAAGGGTGTCAGGCATAAGTGGCAAAAAAGGAAAATATAAGTGAATGATAAAGAGGGCTGGTGTCGGCCAACCCTACCATTTGTTTTTATTTTTCCTTCTTTTTTTTCTTTTTTTTTGAAAGCCTGTATTGTTGTGAAGCTAGAGGAGATGGGATAATAGCGTCATTGTTTGTTTGTTTCTCTGTCAGAAGAAAATATGGCTGAGGTAGAGGGTGTGGGAGGTCTGGGTTGATGAGGCAGCTGAGGGAAAGTGTTGAACCAATATCACTGATGAGTTAAGTCCCAAATGCATGCCCTCTTCTCTCGTGTAATGAACTGGTCTGGGGATCTGGTGACATGAGAAATATCCATGTCAGGAAAGCTAATTAATGGAGAAAAAAAATCGAAATGAAATAAATATAAAAATGGAAAACCTTTCAGACTGAAAAGTGTTACTATTCACCTCCCTTGTAGTCTACGTGAATACAAACTAGAAATTGGAAACAGTAGTAGCTGGCATGTTTTGAAAATGTATCTTTTTGCATTGCAGCAAATTAATTCCATGTGCTTCACACCATTTTGTAGCGTTATTGTCGGGTGCTAAGACGTTTGGGTTTTGAGTAAACAAGCCTCTGCGTTCAAATCTTGTCTATAACACTATGTTGCATGTTAGCCTGTCACATTTTATTTTAGGAAATGAAAAATGCATGTTCCTTCTAACATAATCTTAACGGGTTTCTTACATTTCTGACAAGTTGAAACCAACGGTGCCATTAAAAAAATAATAAATGTTTCACTTGGTTGTTGACAGCCTTTGAAGTAAGCACTGTGATGGAAGCAGAGGTCAGGGTTCAAGGGTCATAGTCTTCACAAGCGGGAGGGTATGGGATACTTGCTTCTATTTCTATTATATTATAATTATACTGTTTTTGTCTATACAGTTGCCATTTCTTGACAATATTTCACAACTTTATTATGCATTATTTTTTATTCTTATGATAAGTTTTCCAGCTTTTTTAGCTGAATGACCATATACTTTAAGTGTTACACAAGCAATGGCACAAATGTCCATAATGTAGTAGTAGTACTAAAATTAAAGATGTGTGTGAATAATTTATGTTATTTATCCATTTGTTCTGCAGGTTAGACAATTCGTTTTAATATGTGAGTAACTTTTGCAAAGGGTTGCTGAAATAGACCACTATGTATCTTAAACAATCATTGTATTGTTTCAGAAATAATTACAAGATATGGATAAATTGTAATTAAAGTAATTCCACGGTTCAGATTCCGTGGTAGAACAGGACTAGAAACAGGACCTGGAATGTTGGAGAAGAAAAGGCAAAGTGGAGTACTCATGAATTGACCCCTGACCTCTGAGGAAGAAAGCATGGCCTACCATGAAACATGACCGGGCATGTAGAAAAGACTTGGATAGGAATTCAGACATACATATGAAAACCTACCTCAGTGAAAGTCCCCATTGCTATGTAGAAACACAAAAAATACAATGTATCAACTTAAAGAAAGTGGTAACACTTAACATTATGTGAACATTAATGACTATGTAACAAAATAGTAATACATGCAATAACATAGTAATTAACTACTATGTAAATACTATGTAAAATGCTTTTGTGGTATTGGTTTTTACTACACAAGTGGAACATGTAATTACAAATCAGCTTGATGGAGGTTATTCCACATTTGTAATTACTAATGATTTTTTCTAATTACATGTGTTGTTCCAGGTGTAACTACGTTTCTATATGAAAACAAGCCAACCAGGACATACTAAGGTTAACTGCAATCTTAATTATATAATTTAATCATATTTGGCATAATAGATTAATTTGAATAACTGACTTGACATGCACACAATATTCCAGTTTTTGCCCTTATTCCAAAAATGACAATATACAATGTCCTTCTAAGATCCTATTAAGGCTAATGAATAAATATTCCATTCATATTTCCATATACATGAAGCCATGCATATACTTTCATACATGCATCCTGATCCTGATGCATCCTAAAAACCCAGTAAACTAGTTACATCATGGGTCTAACTACTTTACTGGGATTTTACCATCATGGTATAGTACTACACAGGTATGGAATACTTTAATACTTTACATTAAGTGGCTCTTTCACACATTAGACCTCATATGAAAGTTAACACCTTTGTAAGTGCATTATAATGTAATTGTCCAATGTAGGAATATAAAGGATGAACCTGTCTAAGTCTATAATTTGTTTATGAAGGTTTGAAACTCACAATACACCTTGAGGAAATAACAAATATACAGGTGGATCATATTACAAAGGCCACCGCATAGTATACACTATGGATACACTATGCTGCTTCACTTTACACTGAGCGTGGGTACATTTTTGTTACATATTTCTAGCTGAAATATATTATTGCTATAATTAATGCTCTTACCTTAATTCAATTTCATTCATTAAGCCAAATATGATGAAATCACATAATTGAGATTGCAATTACACTTGGTGTTCCTTATTACACGAGTCCAGGCCTGGTCTGTTTTGATTATATGGAGTAGTAACAAGCATCGTTAATAACTGTCACCAGTTTGACATTAACGAGTATATGTACAAAACATATTTGTTACACTTGGAACAATACATCTTGTAATTTCTTATTTCATATTTTATTAGTAACTACAAGTGTGGAATATATTCCAGCAAGATAATTTGTAATTAGGCTACATGTGCTTGTTCCAACCTTGTAATGAGGCCGCTGTCAGGAAACCATAGCTAATAATTGCATCCCAAAGATTGCCTGGCTAATTCATTTACACTAGCATTCACTCCCCATTCTCTATCTCTACATTTTTTCCCAGACTATCAAATATCAAATTAAGGGAAGAAAGAAACAAATCCACAAATACAACTCAAGAGGCCCTGATTTTCTGTTTAAACCTGGGCATGTGCTCCCTAAATCTGTGCATTTAAGCCATACTGTAGTTACAGTGAATGTCCACTAGAATGAGCTATGTAAAAGGTTTTTACAGACTACTACTAATCATGGCGCTAACATCCATACAACTTTAGCAATATGTCAATATTAACACCTTATTTGACCTGTAAAGTAATTCTGGAATGGATGTGATTCCTGAAGTAGTTTTCTGTTTTGGTGTACATTTTTAATTCAGTTTGAACCCAATTCTGAAAGCTTGATCATTAAAAATAAAGAACTCAATTGACTGAGCAGTGGTACACTGTGGTTATTATTATAATTATTTGCATTATGCAGCCTTAACAGATTATAGAAGAAAACGTGTAAAAACTATGTTTTATACTTTTTGTTTTCTCTTGTTCTTTGCTTTTACTTTAAATGCATGTTCCCTTCCATATGTTCCAGTTCTCCTGTAGTAAAGTTAGGACTGGGTAAGGGAACACTTTTTGAGGTATTACCTGTACATACAGTAGCTTAGTCATAGCCTATACTGTACAGCTGCATTGCACCAACAATTTGTCGTGACTCGTCGTGGGGAGGGGAATGAGTATTTGGTGTGTGTCTGTCTTAGAGTGAGTGTAGGGAGGAGCACACTTGGTTTGGTAAGGTACATTAAGAACAGAGGAAAATGTCTACATGGACATACAACTCACAAAGGACCTATAAGACCACTTGCTTCAGATATATCACTAAGTGGCTGTATATTATGATACATTTAAAAGGATTATCCTTTATTTTTTTATTATGATCCTTTAAGGATCATAATTATATTGTGGAAGAGAAAATGAAATGTTTGCAGTGCTGTTTTTACAACATTAACCAAATATTTATTGGTTTAAGTTCAAGGCAAGTTAATTAAATTAAATGCTTACATTTCCTTGAAAGAACACCATTATCTTAAATTGGAAAAAAGAGCAGACTCATTACATGCATTGCCTTTCAATTCCCCAGGCCTGGGGTTCAAACTTGTTTAGTGATTGGAGGGATGTGCATGGGGAAGGGGAATAGGCAGGCGGGAATGGGTGGTGCTATATATTTGAATAATTAAGTAAATACATATAAATGTCTTAATTATTTTTCTTTTTGAATTAATTTCGAATAGTTTGTGGGACACCCAGGGCTAGGCATATACTCTATCCTGCCAGTTCAGTTGGGAATTCCTGGCTGGGGGTAGAGTGTCGAGATACTATATCCCTTTCCCTCAATAATAACACAAAACAATATAATAAATTATTTTGTATTTTTGGTAGCTCGTTTGTAAATTGTGTGACTGATAATTACCTGAATGGGGCAGCTACAACAGTTTTCCAAAAGGTGGTCCTCTGCTCTGTCTTACGCATCATTAAATTACTACAGTCAAACGTAAGCACATAACAGCTATGAATAGTAAGACATGGCCTATTTTAAACGGTCCTGTGGTGAAGATAGAGCGCGCCAACGTTTTTGCATGAGGGCAAATTGGTGAGGTGGGGTGCGCTCGAACGAGTTCACTGCGGTTAGTGAAGAAACACGCCCCGCCCCCACCCTTCTCTGAAAACTTACGTGCTCGCCACCCTCCAGTGTTTCCTTTTTCCAAAGTGCGTGCACGTATGTTCACTGTTCCCCTCCAACAGTCAAGCTTTCTTTTCCCTGACACACATACTAAACTCATGCGGGTGGAACGTGGATTTTGATAGCGCTCAGAAGATGGTGGCAGAGGCGACTGCTTTGTCAACTGTGCCTGGATAGATGTTGTCGACGGTGCTCACGGACAATTACTGCTCAGATAACGGAGATAAAAGACAATCTGAAAGACAAGACAACAATTGGACCATAATTGGAATATGGGAAGAGCATACGATTTGATCGACCAATCCAGTTTGTTCGACTTAACGGGAATTATCACGCTGACCGCCCTATGCAATTTCATTCAGGTCATTGGATAACTCGCGTTTGTTTTATTCGGGATCCGTACCCAAGGTGACAGGGTAGGATTCTGAAAGCAGAGCTTTTAATTAGCCTGTCTCCACGCGTTCACCGTCCAACATGTAGGCTAATGGGATAAATTGGCTTCTCGGTTATCAGAACTTTCCCATGAGCTTTGGAAGTAAAGGAATATAGCCTTAAATTTACAAGAATAATAATAAAAATAATTTGCCATGCCATTTTACGAATAGGAGTGAAATGATCACAATCTCTATTTTTCGTTCAACTTTAAATGTATGAGCATGCAGGAGCAGCTAAAAGAAATGGCATGATAATAATGCAATTCAATGTAAGCTGTAGCTATTGCGTGTATATGGGATATCGCGGATACCAAAGCAATTGCGATTCAGCACTAGTTGGCGAATAGATGGCGTGTTTACACACGTGCCATTTGACGCCTGAGATCGTTTAATGAACTGATGAATATTTGTGGAATTCTCTTAAGATTTGATATGGACGTCTGTCAGCGCGGATCCTCTCTATTTGGAGACAGCGATGGAGGTTCCGGAGTAGCAACTCAGGAAAAGACGAGGCTCCATCAAGGAGAATATTTCTGATTAGGCCTGTAGCAGGAAACGTGGGCA
The DNA here is from genome assembly GCA_027564755.1 of Amblyopsis hoosieri. Lineage (NCBI taxonomy): Eukaryota > Metazoa > Chordata > Actinopteri > Percopsiformes > Amblyopsidae > Amblyopsis > Amblyopsis hoosieri. The sequence goes on from JAODUE010000001.1 coordinate 3,629,672, forward strand.
TATTAACCGGTTGTCTTGACATGTTGTTCCCGTTAACTTGAGTTGAATTTTGCTTTAACGTATACCTCCTTTACCACGTGCCACGAGACAGCTCCATATGCAGCTATGGAGCTGTCTTTACGCAATACATCCTCCGCGGATTACGTTGATGTTTTGAAAACAACGATGGATTAAGTTCTGGTAGGCCTACGTCTGTAATAAGTCTATGTAAAGTTAATGAGGGAATCATTTTCAACGGACTGGAGTTAAACTAATTAACCCATGTGCCCTATAGGCAAGCAAGCTCCACTTAAGACATTAATATTGGCTATAGGATATAGGCCAAATTACGATATTTCTAACCGGCTTTGAAACGACTAATACCCAAATAAATATACCAAGTAGTTTAAAAACCTCTTAACCCTTTCCCCCAGATTTTCCCTTTCCAGTCAGTATTAAGTACTCCAATATCCCAAATGTTTTTCCAATGACTGAATCAGAGTGCGCTTTTGGAATTAGCCTGCAACAGAGCAGGGAGAGGGGGGGATCTCAGACTGAAGTGCGTCAAAACAGGCTGGACGGTAGAGGAATGCAGGCATTGACGTCAAGAGGGGCAATAATGAACTACTGAAAAGACCTCTGGTAATATTTCTACCCACAGGATAACCGTTAGCAGTTTTTTTCCCAAGCTTCTCTGCTGGCTCAATCAGAGCTTCTGTTTAGAAAATCCTACTCATAGTCGTACGGTCGTACCTATACACAGTGGTTGCATGCATTACCCGCCCTGCCAGTAGAATAACAGCTAATTTCTTCAGCACGGTCTAATTTGGTTGTAAGGCAGCATGGCGTCCCCCCAACACCAGCAACTTCTGCCGCACAACACTGAGGTGAGCTGCGACTCCAGCCGAGAGGGCGCCGTGTCGGTGAGGGTCAGCAGCATCAAGCACAAGCACGGCGCCGCGGGCCCGCTTGGCTCGATCGGGGGAGGTTTCATCATGGGAGGGTCTAAGCACTGCAAGTACAGCATCTCGTCCAGCTGTAGTTCGGGGGAGTCTGGAGTGCGGAGGCCAGTGGTCAAGAGCCTGCGCTCCCAGAGAAAGATGCCTCAGCTCTTTGAGAGATCCGCTGGCCATTTCTGGGACCCCAAATTCGACTCGTCCATCCTGGAGGAGGCATGCAGGGAGAGGTGCTTCCCGCAGACCCAGCGGCGGTTCCGCTACGTGCTGCTCTACCTGATGACCGCAGGCCTCCTCTGGGGATTGTACTTCATAGCCAAGCCGTCTCGCTGCGACAGGACGCTCTTCCTTCTCCCCGCCGCCGCCTTCCTCCTCTTCTGCCTCCTCCTCTTCCTCTTGACCTTCACCAAGCTGTACACGCGCTTCTACAACCAAGCGTCTCTGCTGCTGATTCTCGTGACCTTTAGCCTGACCCTTGCGCCGCAGACCCAGACGTCAGGCTTCGAGGACTCCGCGGCGGCCCTTCCTCCGGCGTTGTACGCGGGAGACTTCAGCGGCACGGAGCCAGCGTCCAACGGGTCGGACGGGGAAACCGTAAGTCCTCCGGCGCCCTGCCTCTCGCCCGTCGGGACGTTCTCTCTGTGCATCGAGGTGCTCCTGCTGCTGTACAGCGTACTCCACGTCCGCCTGTACGCCTCCGTCCTGCTGGGGCTGCTGTACTCGGTGTGCTTCGAGGGGCTGTCCTGGCTGCACCTGACCCAGGTCGGGGTGGGCGAGCGGACGTCCGACTGGGCCACCCTCAAGTGGCTGGGCCCGGCCAAGGCCCTGCTCCACCTGTGCGCCCACGCTGTGGGCATGCACCTGTTCATCATGTCGGAGGTGCGCTCACGCAGCACCTTCCTGAAGGTGGGCCAGGCCATCATGCACGGCAAAGACCTAGAGGTGGAGAAGGCGCTGAAGGAGAGGATGATCCACTCGGTCATGCCCAGGATCGTGGCCGACGAGCTCATGAAGCAGGGGGACGAGGAGCTCGGCGTCAGCGCCGTCAAGCGCTACTCCAGCAGCGGCGCGGCGGCGGCCATCTCCAGCCCCAAGAGCAACAAGCGCAAGAAGACCTCCCTCCCCCGAGGCCAGATCATCTTTAGGCCCTTCAACATGAAGCGCATGGACCCCGTCAGTATCCTCTTTGCCGACATCGTGGGCTTCACCAAGATGTCCGCCAACAAGTCTGCCCACGCCCTGGTGGGACTCTTGAACGACCTGTTCGGACGCTTCGACCGGCTCTGTGAGCTGACCTGCTGCGAGAAGATCAGCACTCTGGGAGACTGCTACTACTGCGTGGCGGGCTGTCCCGAGCCGAGGCCCGACCACGCCTACTGCTGCGTGGAGATGGGCCTCGGCATGATCCAGGCCATCGAGCAGTTCTGCCAGGAGAAGAAGGAGATGGTCAACATGCGCGTGGGCGTCCATACGGGCACGGTACTCTGTGGCATCCTGGGAATGAAGCGCTTCAAGTTCGATGTCTGGTCTAACGACGTCAACCTGGCCAACCTGATGGAGCAACTGGGCGTGGCCGGGAAGGTCCACCTGTCTGAGACCACCGCCAACTTCCTGGATGACCGCTACCTCAGGGAAGACGGCCGGGTGAATGAGAGAGTGGGGCAAAGCGTGGTGGTCGACCAACTTAAAGGTAGGTGCTTAAACACACTGCCCAAGCAGAGATGCTTGTTGTTTAATGAGGAATGGCTGAGTTATAATACAAATTGTGCGTGTGCACGCATTCATTTGCTGATGGAGATTGATAGATGTAAAAGTGACAAAAAAACTCACTCTCAACTCACTCAATATATATTTGATTTATATATTATTTAAAATCTTTTTCTTTTAGTGTTCTATCCCAAAACAGCTGTTCCTAAATAATTTTAGATCTGCAGTGTATATAGAGATGTTTATTCACAAATGTTTATCCAAAGTCAACAGCCGATTCTGCAGATAATTTGCAGGGCAATGACTCCTCTATCAAGCACAAAAAAACCGCAAACTCAGGCATTTTTATGTGCCCCTGTTAATGTCCTGTAATATCCTGTTATGCCCCCCCTCCATCAGCCTTGAAGGAAATGCCTGCTTGTGTCATTAACGTGAGTGGCCTGCCCGCCTTTCAGTTGGGTGAAACCAGTGCCAGTTAAGCGGTTGTCAGTCTAGATCAAGGCCTAGTTTAGTGTGATATATCATAACCACAGAATATTGGCTGGTGTGTCGGCCCTCAGTGCCCTCTGTGATGTGTGGGTATTATTTGCCTGAGGCACAGACTGTTTACTTTCCCCTGCCACATCTCCCCTCTTCCCCTGTTTCCCTGTTCAGTTGCATTGTGTCCCAGATGTCCTTTTCTCTTAACCTTTCTCTGAACCTCGGGACTGGGCGGGGCAAGTGATCCGCCAGCAGCTTTCCTTTCCACACTCCAGTACTGTATTCACTGAAGTGCCTGGCTGCATCTTTTTAAAGCATGCGTAAGCAAATGGCCCCTGTAGAGCTTTATCAAAATGTGGCCGGCTGGCTGGCTGGCTGGTGGTGCATTATTACTTAAAATTAGTACCAGGGAAGTTTCTGCCTGTTACTGGAGTGCCTGCAGGGAAGTATGGCGACTGCCTTTTTCACAGTGTGAATTTGCACATGCAAATCCTGTTCATGATCTCACTAGGTGTTGTGCTTACTGCTTACATTAACGCATTTTGTATTGGGAGTTCAGTTGTTTTGTTACTTTGTGTTCACAATCGAACATGCCCGGCCTGCCGTACTTCAGAGAGCAGCCTTTTATTTATTTTTGGGGGGGGGGGGTGCAAGTACCCTGCATGTCCTGTAAATTGTATCTTTAATATCAGAATGGGAGATATTTATTTTTCAACTGCAGCAGTGTGCTAATATGAAGATCTACGTACATAATGTACGGTAGCAGACCAGCTGTCCCCAGGCGTAGAGAGGTATCGGCAGGGGGTGTTGTCTTGTGGTCAGCTGAAAATGGCTGTTGCTGACCCCATTTGCCCAACAGTGTAGCTAGCACACATACAAAATGACATATTCTAGGAGTTGGCTCACTCTTTTTCCCTTTATAGCCATGAACTAGTGTCTTCCTAACTGTCCCCAGATGCCTGTCCCAGAGCATCTGTGCTGTTTTAATTTCTCTCTCTCTCTCTCTCTCTCATCCCCATCCCCATCGGTGGACTTCCTTTTTTATTTGCCTCCATACACAAGCATTTATAAACATGCTCATCTTGGACAGTTGACAGCACACTTTCATTAGTCATTTGTCAGTCGATCTACCATGAGTCATGTTATGCTGTAGATAATATATTACATGTTAGATTGCATAGCAATTGTACCTTCAAGGGGTTTAGTATTTCAACAGGCTGGCTGTATAACTGCCAAACACTTGTCTGTGCAGATTTACATTATTTTAGCTTGGGTGTTGATGCTGTGAGCTAGACCGGTCAAGGAATGCAATAAATGGATAGTGCTTCTAAAGGATTGATTTAGACGCTTGCTTTACCACCTTATCTTAGATTTACAGGTTGGCAAACTGTCTCTGCTTTGCCAAGGATACGTGTGTTACTCCAACATCATGTTTTCAGTCCACCTCACAAGATTTATCCCGTCCCTGTAGAGCAGGCTGTCAACAGAGAGTTGTGCTCTCTGGTGCTGTTAAAAGTCTCTCCACTGTCTAGAGCTGCCTGCCTAAATCACTTGTGATATTGCAGCCAGGTATAGACAGCCAGCAGTTGGTTCTATGGTTGTCTGGGTAACAAGTACATTGATTTGACCCCAGACACTGAGCATTATGCAGCTGTCTGCTTATAGCATCTATTGATGATATTCTTGAGTTATTGTGATGTCTCTCGGCACTGGGTCTAGCTCTGTTTGTTAGCATTGTGTTGGAGTGTCCCAGATTGGGCTGGATCAAAGCACCGTTCCACATGTGTGGTTCCGTCTTATGTATGGCTTATCAGTGACCTTATTGTGAGCTATTTGTGGCGCCGTGTCACAGTGAGTGAGTGGCCGGCTGACTGCTGAAGCCAGGTGCATCCTGTTGCGTTCCTCAGGCGCTGGCCTAAGACTGGTGATGTTGTTTAGGCTAGCACTACATCCTGGAGCTGTGGGGAAGCATCAGACCTTGTGTTAGCGGTTTTGACGGTTCAGCTGTAGCGTCACGACTACTACGGCGCAGCACCGCCACTCACTGTCTGTGTATGGTGGGTCACTTTGAGGGCTTGTATGTTAGTCTTTCCCTCTGTTGCGCTGTGTGTTTGTCTTACTGGAAATGAAGCTATACTTGTCTGTTTCCCTGGAAAGTACCTGGCTGTGTTCTTCCTCTGCACCTAATGCAGAGTGATGGCACCTGCAGAAGATTATCCCGTCAGAGGAGGCTGTCAGTGTGGCTCTTATTATCTTTCCAGTGTGGACAGAATCGCAGCAGCGTTCCAGCTTCGCAGTTATTGTGTACGGGGACAATGAAACTGTATGCATCATGGCCTTAACTTAAGGTCACCCTCTGTCATCTCAGTGAAGCTATTGCAGTTAATAAAATGCACTGCAGTCAGTCATCAAGTGGTTACATTGGAGCAGGGGTGGGGCATCCTAGTCCTGGAGGGCCACTGTTCAGCATGTTTTAGATGTCTCCCTGCTCCAACACACCTGACTCAAATGAGTGGGTCGTTTAGAAGACTGATAACGACCCACTCATATGAATCAGGTGTGCTGGAGCAGGGAGACATCTAAAACATGCAGGAGACTGGCCCCTCAGGACCAGGATTCCACACCCCTGCATTAGCAGTACAGAACTACATTAAGACAGGCAGTGCATCTATTAAGTGTCTAAAGTAGAAAGGTTGTTGTTTTGGAAATGTCCTCGATGTGTTCATGCGCGCGCTGCATCCGTTTCTTTGTCTCTAGCATCTTTCACCTAGTCTACTCATTAATCTTTTTGAAGAATGAATGTTGTACATGCACAGTGCGAGAAAGCAGCCAAATGAATCAGACGGCATCTTCAACACACGCAGACAGAATTTTAAAGAGGGATACAGCTAGATGGTCATTCTGGGGAAAGCTTGATATTTGAACGCAAAGCAAAAACACCTCTCCCTTCAGTGCCATAGGTGATACCTCAGAAGCTTTGCTCCACACATTGGAAACACATTGTCAAAGATATTGTGTGGTGCGGTGTGCACCACTTTGTTTTCCAATTCACTGTACAGAGAGAGGGCTGTGTGCAGTAGAAACACCTGATTATTTTGTCTGGATGTACACCGAACGGGCAGTTAGCAGACCAGGAGTAAATATTTGCTGAATTGGGAAAATGGTGAATTAGCTTATATTGCTGACTTTTTATAAACAAAATCACCTGAGGCCTTATGTAACAACATTGCTTATGTGCGAAAAGGTTGCTTACGCTGGTTTTCACGCACAGTGTGATGTAACAAAGTTAAGGTGACGTAACAATGTGCTGGCGTGGCACAAAGTCATGTCTGGCTCTGTAATGGGGCAATTCCTGAAAAGTACCAAAACTCACCAAATAGGCTTATGTCATAATCCAGATTCCACTAGTTACTACCATAATGCAATTACGTTGTCAATGAAAAGAAACGTAGCCTAGGCCCAATTAAATCTGCTGATATAGGCTAAAACATAAAAGGTAGATCATGTATGAGGTACATTTTTAACATTAGGCCAAATGTTACATTCTATTAACGGCTTATTTCATATAGACTACTTAATGTCTGATAATCATTCTGTGTGTGGAAACTGGCTTCTATAGAAACACTTGAATGAATGAAAAATTCACATATGAAATAGCCAACATTAGGGTTGGGCCGATAGGCTGACATGCATCACGATGTTTTGCAGGCATTGTGATAAATACAATTTTTTTTTTTTAAGCGCTGAAAAAGTGTCTAAGCAGCGTTCAGACAAAGATATAAATATCTAGTGAAACACTGCATAATACGCTTTTTCCACCTTACACCTACTTCTCTTCTTCCTCTCTCTCTCTCTCTCTCTCTCTCTCTCTCTCTCTCTCTCTCTCTCTCTCTCTCTCTCTCTCTCTCACAAACACACACGCAAATGCAAAATACACTCGTGTCTTGGCTGCATCACACCATCTCGATGTCTATCTGGCAATGCAATCAATGCATTATGCTAACGTAATGCTAACAGCAAAATGAAACAACTTTATAGTTTACTGCTCGTGCTCACTCACTTTGCTGTAGCCTACGGTGCCTACCGTGATATGGTGGGTTTGTTCGCTAGCTGATGACAATCTGCGTCTGTCCATCTTTTGTGCGAAGTATATGAGCATATAAATCATGCACACCACCAGAAGAATCCTATTAGGTAGGCTATAAACTCGAAGTAGCTACTGACAGACGAAGTGGAACCATTTTTACCAACTACATTTTGCCGACACGGACGCAGTTATTACAATGTGACTAGACCAGACCAGGCCTACGCATAGGGGTTATGGAGGAAAAGTAAGGAAATGCGGTGAGTAGGGGTGACTGGGCATAAAATATAAGTAGGCCTACTGCCTGACCTGCTTATAATATCTTATTAACTACTACTTCAATTTTATATAGTCAATCATTTATAATTAGAGCTACGTTTTTTTTGTTAGACGTTTAATAAAATAGACTAAGAAAAAAATTATAATGCGTGTGGGTGTTCTTTCTGTCATGTCATGAAATGTCTTACTCACTGTGCAACAAGATCGCCATGGAAAGCTGCAATTGACTCTGTTTAAGAATCTGTGCATTTTCTGAGGCTCACAGACATCTGACGCACAGGAGGAGAGCTGCACAGATCCATCTCACTGGCATATACATTTTAACCAGTTCTTTAAATTAATCATGTAGTCCAGGGGTGGCCAACCCTGGTCCTGGAGAGCCTCAGCCCTGCATGTTTTAGATGTCTCCCTGCTCCAACACAACTGATTCTAATGAATGGGTCGTTATCAGGCTTCTAACAACCCATTCAGTTGAATCAGGTGTGTTGGAGCAGGGAGAC
>JAODUE010000001.1:3642756-3673225 GCA_027564755.1 Amblyopsis hoosieri
CGACCACCCCCACGCCCACCTGAGGGCGCTGTTCGACTTCGCCCTGATGATGATGGGAGTCCTGGAGGACTTCAACAAGAACATGCTGGGCTTCGGCTTCAAGCTCCGCATCGGCTTCAACCACGGGCCTCTGACGGCGGGGGTGATCGGCACCACCAAGCTGCTCTACGACATCTGGGGAGACACGGTCAACATCGCCAGCCGCATGGACTCCACCGGCGTGGAGTGCCGGGTGCAGGCGAGCGAGGAGAGCCACTCCGTGCTCAAGTCCATGGGCCTGGAGTTCGACTACAGAGGCACTGTAAATGTGAAGGGCAAAGGTCAGATGAGGACCTTCCTGTACCCCAAAAGTGGGGGGAGCGTACCGGCTCACCAGGAGGAAGCGGCCGTGGAAGGATCACCCGCGGTGCCGCCGGCCAATGAGCCTTCAGAATCTGCTGCTAGGGCAACTGCTGCTCGGCCCCCCTCCCCCCCCTCCTCCTCCTCCTCCTCCTCCTCCACAGACACTCTTCAGCCCCAAGGCGTTGCTATAGGAACTCCACAGGCAAGTGAGGAGGGATACAGGGACGCTTTGCACCTCTCCGGACAGCCCCTCGGCAGGGAGCCTTACCAGCCGGCCCTACCAGAACGAGACCCACAGCCTGGCGCTTCGCCGGGGGCCTCTCCATTGGGGCCCGCGCCTCTCGCACTCCAAGAGGAAGAGGACGAGGAGCAGGCCAGTGAGCTGACGATGCTCAACGAGGAGTTCTACTCGCGGCTATGATCCCTCTCCCGTTCCCCTTCCATCGCGACTGCTACCCGTGGCCGCAGCCTCGCTTGCACAGCCTGGGTGGAGGCGTCTTCAAGCACAGGCAAGGATTCTCCTCCCAAGCTCCCTGGATCTGTTTGCAGACTCAGGGACTGCTGGCTGCAGTTATGAGAAACTTTAGTGCTGCTGATGTTTGCGCAGGGGGGTCGTAGCGTGGGCGTCGGACTGGGTCTGTCCTTTGCTGAGCACAGCTAGACTCGCGGGAGAGATTGCCCCGAATGGGGTCGCAGCTTTGCCCGTGTTGATTTCATTTGCATACTGTTAAGTGCCTTCAAGACAAGAACCGCAAACGAACAAAAGAATATATTAAGAACAACCCATCTCTCAAGACTTACTACGGAATATGCTGTGGTTTCTTAATCGTTGTTTTCTTTTCTTTTCAATGCAACATTTGGTTGTTAATCATTATTGCCATATCATTTGGTTTGAGGTTGATTGATGTCTTCACTCGACTTAAGGGAAACAAAACTATTTTATATTGTCCAGTTGAGCATAATGTGCTATGCAGGGAATTGTGGGTATATTGAGGGAAATGCAACAAGCAAGTGTTAATTTATGTATTCTGCTTTGACATGAGGGCTACAGTATTAAGTTGTGCCAGAGTCTCTACAGAAAAGAGATATAGGGATACAATTTAGTTTGTGTAGCAGATAAATGCACATATTTCCATAGGTCTCACATAAACAGTGTTTACCATAATAATGCCACAATCATTATTTTCTCCATCACAACAGCTATAGCCAGAAGCACAATGTAAAATTAGATAAGACAAGACGAAAACGATAGGATGAGCAAGGGATTTCAAATGACGTTGTCACAAAATGAGATTGCACTTTAAGTTTACGATACTTGAATGGAACTGTGAGTGACAATCTAAGTACCGTGGGTGTGGCAGGAGAACCGTGTAGGTGAAGCACAGGTTGTATGGAAGTTATAGAATACATGTACTATATAATGTGTAGCGATGGACCCCAGAGTTATTGACGCCTTCGCGTGTACGTCGTAAGCTCCTATTTACGAGTTCAGGACTCGGAATTACGTCTCGTCGCGCATTCAAGTCGTGGCCTGAGATCTGTCACGCAGGCCAATTAGGAAGCAGCTTTAAAAGAAATTGACGGCCTCTCAGAAACGTTGTTACTGCTGCTGTTTTCTGAAAAAGATCATGTTAGGGGACTTTACAGTGACTAATTACATTCAGAACAGGGGCAACGTGGTGGCTCACAGCGAGAAGGTCCCGGGTTCAAACCCTGATTGTCCCGGCTTTATGTACGGAGTTTGCATGTTCTCCCCGTGTCTTCGGTGGGTTCCTCCAGGTGCTCCGGTTTCCCCAACATCCAAAAAACATGTCAGCCCTGCACAGTAGCTGCCCACTGCTCCCTTGAGGGATGGGTTAAACGCAGAGAACAAATTTCACTGTGTGTGTGTGTGACAATAAAAGCACCTTTACCTTTAAATCAAACATTTCTTTAATTAAATAATTGTTGAAGCATTGTCATACCCATTTTAAATGTACAACACACTAAATAAGCATCCACGCATGCCTTGTATTCCTCCATGTTCGTAGTGTCATCCCACATAACTACACCTCGGGTATCATAGAAAAATCTTAGTTTCCCCACTAGTAATTATGACTATGTTTGACTGTTCATGTGCTTTGAAGTTGTAAATACGATATTTCCTATAGCCTGTGATGGCGGCATTAACCTTTTGTGGAGTTTCATTTGATGCCTTATTTGGTCAAAGCACCACTAGAACAAATATGTTTATTATGGTCTGCCTTTTAGCTGTGTTTGTTTGTTGGAGAAGTCAGACATTTTTGATGAATGCCAAATCACAGCCTCTATCAATGTTTTTTGAACTCTGCCACTTTAATTGAGTGATCTATAGGTGCAATGCAACCTTTACTGATTATTTGCAATGCAACCTTTACTGATTATTTTGTAGTGCCTAAAGCATTGATACATTGTGTTCTTGATTGTTTTTCTTTTTCTTTTTTTTTTGTATCAAACGTGTAATGATGAGGATAGATTATGAATTTATATGTCTTAGGAAACAATGCGCAATTTTTTTCACCAACTCTTGACAAATTCCATCAATCATTTCTTTTTTCTTTCTTACTTTCCAGATCTGTCACTTTCTAATTGCCTGAACATTATAGCTTTGGCTAATTTCGACATTATTCTTTCTGTCTATACTTGTGAAAGGTTGGCTAAAGATCCCTGTTTTGCTCCTTTTATAGTGTCCGTGCGTGCGTGCGTGTGTGTGTGTGTGTGCGTGCGCGCCCGTTGCTGTCCACCAAACTAAAGTTTGTGTCAATGCCGTGAGTATGGATTTTATGTCATCAGTCAACTGGAGTGCCTTTTTATATGATTTTTGGCAATGTGTTATATTGCTGTAGCAGTTCCAAATAAACTCGTTTGGCCACATATTGAAAGGGACAGCAGCGATTCGAATGCATATAACACATTGCTTATGTAGCAGTTTATATCTGTAGCCAGAAACATGCCAGTGGGCACAATAATCAAAGCCTGTGCCTTTTGCATCAGAAATTCTGATTATCCTCTAAACTGCTGTAGCTCAGATGCCGTGTGCTTTTATGGAATATTCTTTATTGCAAAAATAAATAATTTTCAGTTTTTCCGTAGTTCTGTTGAATAAGGCTGTCATGTATTATTTGAAAAAGGCTGGAGACCTTAATTGTTGTGGTTAACTCCATTTTTATAATTATCTTGGGAATCCAGAGACCAAGGCCATAAATTCCTCAGCACATATCTTTACACAGAAATAAAGAGCAGGATGTAATTGACAATTAACTGGCTCTGTGTTCTGTGTTAGGTACATGGGGAGTTCAGTTTGATCGGGAATGAGTGACTGATATTTTTTCCACTTGCTACAAAGCTTTGCATCTCCTTTAGTAGCATGCTGTTGTGTTTACATTTCATTTCATTTCACACTCCTTTTCTCTATATGTTTAAGTTTATTTTTTTTGTGTTCACTAAATAACATTTTTAAACCGCTATTCATGCGTGCTTTGGTCTCACGTGATTAGGCTGTTCCTACTGCCTCTATACTGTAAAGGCCTATCCTAATAAGTGTCCAGGATGTGTGAATGTGATTTAAAGCTTAAAGGACACCTTATAATTAAGTCTAATCCCCCAATATAATTTTAAAGGCATGAAGCAATGTAAAAAATGAATAGTGTCACAATGATACAAGGCATAGCAATGTATAGGATTAAGTGTGTTCTTTTTAGCACTCAAAAGGTTGCACACATTTGAAAGTAAAATCTGCCCTTATGAATATTCATCACACTGGGACTAATCAATCAGTTATATCTGATTGATTTTTAATGTTTGTATATTTGTTGTGGTGTCATGAATCAGACTCTGTTTCTATTTTTGTGAGCACTACCTATGTATCACTTATAACAAATGATCGTAATTTGTACACATTTGCACAAAGCACTCGTTTGTACATATGCACATGTATTATGTCACATGATGTTTTAAATATATGTGCATGTGCCAGATGTTGACATAAAAAGCAATGAAAATTAGGTATTATCGAATTATTTGTGTGTGTGTGTGTGTGTCTGTCTGCTTGTTGAGTCCTATAAAATGAGAGCAAAGCTGTTGCATCCCGAGCTGCCGCTTGAATGTTAGTTAGCCTAACTAAAATATCTTCTAGTGTGACAGAGCAAGGTTTTGCATGGTCTCCCCGTGTCTGCGTAGGTTTCCTCCGGGTGTTCCGGTTTCCCCCACTATCTAAAAAACATGTTAGGTTTACCCTGCAGCCAGTGCCACCTGACCAGTGACACTGGCTCCAATCTGGAGTTGGTCCCCGGGCGCTGCACAGCGGCTGCCCACTGCTCCCTTGAGTGATGGGTTAAATGCAGAGGATGAATTTCGCAACACGTATGTGTATGTGACAATAAAATCACCTTTCATCATTAATTCTAGGTGAATAGTTTCACGCATTGGTGCCAAGTGGAAATGAACACTGCTCAGGTGAACTGAATCATAATTGTTCATTGAACATATTTTCTTTTACAATTTTGTTGTTGGACGTCTGCTGCCCCTAGCGGTTATCTGGGAGGACGAGTTTACGTAGGGCGTGATTGCGCGACCCCTCCCCCTACACAGTCGATCTGGAAAAGGAAAAAAAAACTTTTTGTATCGGAGGAATCAACAGCCGCCATCTTGTCGTGGCTTCGAATTAGGATTTCGGTCGAACACTGTTTTTTAAATTTAGAACTCGAGCATCCTAACCGGGATATGACAGTATTCTTGCCGCAAAAACGAAAATCTTTCATTGTTTCTGGCATATTTTTGTAAAAAAATCCAGGAAATGGATGGGTGTTCGTCGGACAGAAAAGCCCCGTATATCTGATTTCCCCTTCAGAGTGCGGCGCTTCAGCCCTTATCGCCGATCGGAGTAGTACTGTTTACCGTGAGCAAGCAGAGACGAGACAGCGACTTTTGGGCAGTTTTGCAACGATATAGCAATTCTATGCAATTGTGCATTTTTATGGAGCTTCACGGCGATTTTGCATGAAGGAATTTGATGTCACGGAAAATGGGCTCTTTAGAAAACCATAAATAACGACTATTGCCCTCTGATGCCATGATACGTGTGGATATATTTGGTTAAAATGTATACGTGCTAATTTGGATGGGGATAGATTTCTTTGTGGTTATTTAACGATAATAATGTGGGTATTGGGTGTTGGATTATCATGGGGTGAATGGCGGTGGCGAAGCGGGGCGCTATTGCATCTCTTTTGAAAGAATCCCAACTGCAAGAAAGTAGCTAACGCTAATTTAGCTGGTACGGTAGCAGGCAATTAGCTAGCTGTTAGCAAACGCTAGCAGACTAACTGCTTACTAATGTGCTGACCAAACGGTGCAAGTTGACAGAAAACGTTTAATTTTCTCCACACCATATACCGTAAGCATTTAACTAAAGAAGCAACGATGGCTGAAAACATGCTGGATGTCGGACCTCCCAACTCCAAACGTCCGAAGCTGAATTCACCTGCCCTATCGGCGTCAGATGGACCAGGTACGGTAAAGGCCTTAACTGGCAGCAAGTAACCACCTATATTATGAAACCGTACAATTGTTGTGAATTACCGTGGAATAACCATATTGGAATGGGAATAACCTGCATCCAATTTTATAAACTGTTGGGTCGCATTTCATAATCTTAAACATTTGAGTTTAGTTGAGATTAACGTTATGTAGACTCTTCTCATCAATTCTAAATAATAGACCTGACGATTTGTACAGTCAAAGCCACATCTATTAGTTCTGTCGCGTACGTACACAAAAATACGTTTCAATATATTGTAGATTAGTCCCCATCGTACTTCAATCTCTTACAGCTCATCTCACCTCCTAACTTCACTGGAGTAAGTACTGGATTGTTAGGTGTAGGTAGTAGAGTAGATGTGCTTTATAGACTAAGTCATTAAGGACTTAAGTTGTATTGTTATGGGCTTTTCACATTGAGAAGGGTAAGCTTTTTGGCATTCATCTACTGAATGGGATCTATTGACGGTTGAGTCTGCAAAAATCCCTTTATTGTGATGTACTGCATTTGGTTTTTGGTTGTGAAATGCATGTAACAGATTATATCTAAAGCAATATTTCCAGTTACTGTACGTTTGTGTGCATTTTTACTGCAGTTTAAATTGACAGTTCTCAATTGTAAATTGACATTACAGTTCTCACCCAAAGCAGGGGTAGACTAGTGCCTAGTGATGCCCCACATATTGAATGCCTATTCATTAGAACCTTGCAGCCAATGCTTTTGGAGTGTGCTTCATATTGCATCTGGGCAGGCCACGCATCAGAAATGATTGTAAACAAACAAAAAAAAAGACTACCTGACCGCTGTGGCAGCTGTCATTATGTCTACTGCGGGGCTTCTGTCACGCCCCTTTTTCACGACATTTGGCCTTTACCACCTGTATTGTTTGTTGCCCTGGCCAGAGGTGTGTTCAGAATTGGCGAACGTTTGTGGCAAACATGTTTGCTTTGAACTTGAATTTGATCGATTTGTGTAAACGTTTAAAAATAATTTTATTTAAATGTCACCCTTCATCCAGTGTCAACGTGTGTTCACCTCCTCAAACCGTTTGCTTTTGTTCGTAAAACTTTATGTTTTGCGAACTTTTGGAAACGTTTTGTATGTTCGCCAATTCTGAACGCACCTCTGGGTTTCAAGACAGTAAGATTTTGTTGCATATTTGTTTGTGCTAAGAGGTCTGTTCATCTGTTTCTTTAAATGTCAATGAAAGTTCTAGGTGCTTTTTACATTTTTTGTCTTTGGAAGCAAAAATACTTTTTTATATTTTCTGTCATTAACTGAATATTTTTTAGCAATGACTAATGATTACACAGATTGAGGGAAATCTACCCGTAAACAGAATGCCAATTTCATAGTAATTGTTGAATCAAACCATGCTGCGATCAACACCAGTATTTGTAATATGCACGCTCGTTTTTACAGCAGGGCATTCCAAGTAAATCCTATATCGAGAAGTCAAAGTCGCAGACACCGCCCCCCGCTATGATGCAGTGACGTAATCAAGCGGCTGGCGCCTCTGAAGCATGTTGTAAACAAAGCATACACGTGAGCGTTATCTCGCTTGTGGATGAATTAATCTTTGACTTATAAGATGAAAGATTAAAGTTTTAGCCTACTCCGGTTCGTAGAATGTCTTTGTTTAATTTCTAGGGGTGCACGTACGTGCACCGATCATCAGTGTATATCCTGTATTTCCTGGGGGGCAGGATGGTCTAGTGGTCTGGGTGTTGGACTTCCCGCCGGAAGGTTGTGGGTTTAAACCCCGGTGTTGACCTACCTGTAAGCATCCTTGAGCAAAATGCCTAACCCCTAACTGCTCCCGGTGGTTGGTCGCACCTTGCATGGCAGCGATCACCATTGGTGTGTGAATGTGTGTGTGACTGGGTGAATATCAGGCAAAATACCGTAAAGCGCTTTGGATAAAAGCGCTATATAAATGCGCCCATTTACCATTTACCATATCCGTTGTGCTGAAACAGGTGCTGGAATCTTATAACTTTATTGTGCAACGGAAGAGTTTGTTTTGGGAACTCGTTCGAAAAATTTGATATTCGAGAAACATGGTAGGTAGGGAATGGAATGTAATCTAACGTAATGTTCGTGGAACAATACAAAGCCTGGCCGAGGCATCAGTTCTCCCTGTAAGTCCTGTTTTCCATGCGTTTTCTTAGCTACTATTCGTGTATCCTGCATTTGGTAAAATCGACATCTGTCCCACATATCTTCTGATCATGAGCAATTACATGCTATACAGTCTGTGTGCATGCGTCATATATTTCAGATTTCTACTGTGCAGATTACAGTAGCCAAGATTTACATTTTCCAACATTTGATTGTCATATTTTTATTACTGGTGTTGTGGCATAATATTGATAGTCGACAAGGAAGATGTAGTTTTAACTGCCCGAACACGAAAATATATTTAATTTATCACCACATGTAAAAGCACAGTTGGTACTTTTAACATAGCAAAGCGTGTCAAAATACCAAGACAACATGACAACTGTAGCATTTCAGTGACTGTTAAAAATAGATAGAAAACAATCTCCCCCCGTTAACGCTGCAGCCCAATGTCAGCGCCAGATAGAACATTCACGTTCATACAATCCCAAATTAATATTTATTCAATATTATATTGATATGTGTATGAAATAATAAATAATTTCTCATTTAAATCTTGTTCTTTTGCTGTGTGGTTTTGTAAGTTATGTCTGTTTTATGCTGTCGTATTTCACACTGTCAAAAACAACCGCTCGACTTGTAAAATAGTCGACTGACAGGTCACCAACTGATGATTTGACTCGTCTACTGTCTGGGCAGAACCTAGTACCCCTACTCTGTGATTGGCTATGGTTTGTTGTTTGTTACGACTATGATGTTTGGTGAAATAGGCTTGGACAACAAATGTCAAACTCAAAGAACCAATCGGAGGCAGAATATGGGCGCGTCTTCTCAGAATATAGGCGGGGGTGTGTGTCAAGCTTGACACACGCAGGACAGTGGTAGAGACTCAGGAAAATGTTGTATTGCATGACTATTTTGACTCCAACATTTACCTGCCAGTGTGGGGGACATTGTTCTGAATTTTACTTGGAAAATGGAAAATCTAACCACATTTGGTGGTTGGTGTGTTAATTTCGCACCCTGGTTGTAGGACTAAACATAATGTTATATCCTGATAATGGGACGGATGTTTATTCCAGACCAGATTTAGTCAAACGTACTGCAGGCCTACTGTAGGCAATTGTATCTCCTAGATGGCATGGATGCCTTCTCTTTAATATTAATTATGCCCAAATAACACATTTGAGGCTTAACGGGCAGTTTATGGCAGCTAATTGAGCCATTTGGGCTTCTGTTTGCAGTCCAGGAGGACAAAGGCCTGAGAAAGATAGTGGCTACAGATGAAGGGTGTGTCCACACCACCACACCAACCCTTCTGTGAAATCTTAACTTTATCTTCCTGGGTCTGCAGCACAGACGACTAGATTAATTCAACATTTAAATGCCACTCGCAGCTCATTACACATCTTGGCTGATTTAAGTTAATTTCCTCATTGTTTAAAGATCCAATTATATTAGCTAATACTGCAGGCAATGGCATAATGCTATTTTTCTGCTTTTTACCTTTTTTTTTAAGATGGGAGGGGATTTATGTGAAAGTTTGTGTTGAGGCACTGACATTAGGCCTGTCACTATAATTACTATATCGAATAATCGTGCGATATACGGACATAACCTCGATAATTTTTCTGACTGCGATTTATATTGTATTTATACGCGTATTGCTGACATAGTGCTGCGCTACTCCTGTGCTCTTGACTGACTGCTCGCAGGTAGTGCCACACACACAAGGAGCTGACCGTGAAAGCTGATACATTGTTCCTCAATGAATGTTTTATTGTTTAGGTAAAGGTGTTTTTCCCGACGACTACATAAGTCCACCCAACTACATTTAGAAAAATGAATGCGAAAATACGGCATTTGTTTTATTGTTTTATTTATAATGTGTTGAACATTGGTCAAATTTGTCAAATCAAGTCAGTTATTAAGTGTTGATCCTGGTCACAACCTATCCGGTAATTGCCGTATGTTTGCCAGAAAAATAGGACTACGTCCAGTGTTACGCAGTGGGGGGGGGGGTAGATTTTTGTTAGACCTGGATGGTACGTGTTTTGGCGGTCAGAGTGAATATCAATCGGTAATTAAAAAAAATGACATGGCTGCATAACAAATTTTAGACATTTATTGTCTGCCTCTCACACTGCATTTTAGCAGTTAGCGGCAATTATTGGGCATTGTTCTTCACAGAATATTCATTACAATATTGTAAGTATACAGAATGATAAGGTGTAATATTGAATACTCAACATGACTTAACTCCTTCACTCTCCTCTCCTCTTTCCTCTCCTCTGCCGCTCTTTTCCTGCCTCTCTCCTGCTTCACTCACCTCCACTATTCCTGCCTGTATACTTGTCTAATATAAATATTGTTTAATAAGTAACGTTGGATAATTATTTTATAATGTTAAAGCACATTAAATACCATGGACACATTTTACATGCATGAATACAGCCACATGAACCCCTGCAATGCAGGTACTGCTGAATGTTAGCCTACTGTATTCAACGTATGCTTCAACAACTTAGTGTTAAGGCATAGGCCCTGTACTGGTACCGTACGTTGTCGGGCACCTTGAACACCTCCCTAAAAAATTAATGTTAAAGTAAGTTTTTTATTTTTTTTGCTGTAGCCTACCTATCTTCCTCAATGACATCATGATATTTTATGTCATGCTGATATAGTGGTGGCATAAAAGGAGTGGCGGCCCGCCGCTACTTGATGTGTATAGTGGAAACCCTGAAGTCAGACAAAATGTGAAAATAATTACCTCTAAGCACAATTTCAATGAACCTGTCATTGTCCGTGATGCTGTTCTTCTCACAGGATAGAATGGAATCCAGATGTCATTCAGACTTGGTAAACAAAGGTTTACAACAACGCCTTTACACCAGGCAAAGGCAGTAAGCCTCATAGTTCAAGTAACTTGAAAATGCTTAATATCAAGCCAATTTACAAATGGTAAGGTTTTACAAAAGCTGCTGAATACTACCGCGTGTGTATTCCTTATTTATAGTTCTATGGTGTATTCACGTAATTCTGCCCGTCTAGTCGGCTGAATGGAAGCATCATGGAGCAGAACTAAAACAAAAGCAGAACACAGGCAAAAAAAATGTCATGAATCGTAATCGAGGAAAAACGTTCAATTAACCGTATTTCGTTTTTCGGTCAAGTCGTGCAGCCCTAGGCTATGTAGAATCTTTACTAGGCTAAATTAACATACAGTATCTTATATGCTAACATACAGTATCTTATATGCTGACATCAATTCAGGTGAGCAGTAAAGAAGCAATGAATAGCCTATGTTGGATCGATCTTATTCTGGGGCAAGTCTAGAAACAATGTAATATTTGTAAAATTTCCCTTCTTAAAAAGCTGTCAGCTCTGCAAGCAGCATCCTCCTCGTCTTTAACTTGTACATAGCGGACCTGAGCCTCCCATTGAATGGATCCGCTATGGTTCAGCTCCATGTGTGGCGTGCAGCGGGCTGAAGCCTGACAGATAACTGTAGCACTGTCCTTCCCCTATGTGTTCATTGATGCAAAACAAACTCACATTGCGTCTAGGAGGCTGTTGCTGCTAATTTTGGTTGATGCTGGACACTATTTACAAAGTTTTTTTGCACGCAACACATGGAGGTAAACATTAGCGAATCTGCTCAATGCAAGGGAAAAGGTGAGGTAGATGCTGCTCGCAGAGCTGTCACTGCTTTTTCCGATTAAAATAAAAGTGAAACTGTAACACCAACTAGGGCTGGGCGGTATACCGTTTCATCCGGTATACCGGTTTTAATTTCCCATATGGTGTGAATTCTTTACATACCGCCACACTCGTAGGTCGTAGCAGGGCTGTATGTATAGTTTCCTCCAAGGAGCACATGTGAGTTTTAAAATCTGCAAGTACAGCCAAATATTAGCCAAATATTAGCCAAATATCCTCTTTACTGTTTGCATGTGTTTGCAAACGTTTGCACCGCGGCGAACTCAAAGCAAGCAAAACATTGTTTTGAATATGTTTGCAAACATTTGCCAATTCTGTCAATTCTGAACGCACCTCAGGCCGCCTGGAGTAGGATGCACTCCTGTGGGAGGGTTATGTACCCATCCTGAAATTAATGCAGGTTCACAACTAAAGGCACAGATTTTAAAGGTATGGTCAGTCATTCTCGAGAACGAGTCAAAAGAAAAACACCTCTCCCTTCACTGCCATGAGGTGCTCCCTCAGAAGCTCCGCCCCCACGCCTTAGAAACTCATTCCGAAGCTGTGTTACTGTTTTCGGAAGCAGGGCTGTGTAGTAGCCTGGCTCCGTCCGATTATGCTCTCAACTCAATTGATTTTGCTGAGATTACAACCCTGATCACATTAGCGTTCGCACAGCCACATTGCTGGGGGCCCAATCAGGGTGGGTTAGAGAGATGACGTTGAAGTCAAGACAGTTGTAGGAGGAAATAACTGCAAACACTTACCAATGGAGCTTGGCCAGACTAGGGCTGGGCGATATACCAGTGCATATATCAGTATATCGGAATTTTTTTCAAAAGAGATATAAAATTAGACAATATCGTTTATATCGATATAGTTATATTATGAGTTTATTCATTCCTTTTTTGATTTGTTCGTCTCTCCTTCCATGCCTGCACTTGGTGCGTTCAGAGTGTCAAAGGGGCGGAGACACCAGAGAAAGCTCACATGTCAATTAATGTCGCTAAAAATGAAAAATTTCCCATTTCTGTCAGGTTTCCTGTTTTTTCTCTATGCCTGAAGATTTAGCCCACTTTATAGAAAATACCGATATATAGATTGTGTATCAGTATTCACCTAAATATATCAGGATATTATTTTTGGTCCATATCGCCCAGCCCTAGGCTAGTGTAGCCATACCAGATTTGATTTGTTCAGCGCACAGAACTGTACAACAGCAGATTGCGTATTGTCTTAAAATCACTTTTTAAGTGAAATCTGTGAGGGGACAATGTCAGCGTCTGGCTGAGGTGTGGAAACTAGAATGGTGAGTGGCTGCTTATGGAAGATGGATGGTCCTCTCCACCCCAGGCAGGCTTTAAACACATTGAGCACCTGCTGTCTCGATGCCAGGGAGGCACAACGAAGGGCTTTGCGGAGGCGTTTGGGGCCTGTGTTTACTTAGGGAAGTGTGTAGGCCAAGTGGCCTCATTAAAGGCTGAATCCTGTCTGAATCTCAATAAAGATATCTAGCCACAGAATTTGCATGTTTGTTTTTTTTTTTTTAGTTTTTTACTGCCCATAGCTGGGCTAGCAGCATTCATCTCATTAGTCATTATTGTTAGGGATTATTTTTGTTTTCTGGTTACTGTGATTGTGCTTTTTATTTTTGTATTTAACCAGGCCACCAGTTGCTCGAAGGCTCTGTCCGACTATACTCTTAACTCAATTTATTTTGCTGAGATTATAGTCTGGAAACCCTGATCAATTCTGAAAGAAACAAAGGTTGTTTCCGAGGAAGTTGGCGACAGGCCGTATTAGCACGCTTGTGCGCGGCCAAGCGTGAGCAGGCAAAATTGCGAGATGCAAGTGTCGTCCCCCCCCCCAGAATTAAAGACAATGGCAAACTAGGCCTGGACGATATGGCAAAATGTATATCACGATATATTTCCAAATTTCAGTCGATACAATATAAAAAAGGTACGAATAAATGTTCACCTTTTAGCCTTCATACAAGCAAGAAATGTGAAATCACACTCAAAACTCTCAACTGTGTCTTTCTAGTACATTATTTACCTATAATTAATGAAGGCTATATTTATGTCCACCAGTAGTAGTCAGTAGTGGTTGTGACTGGCTCATGAATTAGATTCAGCCAGCTAGTACGGTAAGATAGCAGTTTCACAGAAGACGTGACTGTTAGCGAAGGAAGCTGTCATAATACGTAATATTATGCCTTTCTGTTACATTTGCTGTTAGGTGAGAGAGTTAATTAAATTGTCTGGCATGTGAAAACAGCCAACTATTGTTTGACACTGGCTGCGCGTCTAGTGCAAGTCATCAATGCACATAGTTCGCCTTGAATACATCAGACTTCTGCGCCCGTCATCAAGCTTATCGAAATACCGGAGGTTTAAAAATATCACCGTTATTGAACATGTTTTTTATCGCGATATATATATTGAATTATTGTCTAGCCCTATGACAAACCATTGCCTACCATTGATTTAATTTAAAAGCAAAAACAGATAATTTCAGCTATATTGTATCTGTGATTTCATTGTCTAAAATGACCAGCTGCCCCCCCCCACACACACACACACACATCCCCACCACAACACATACACACAATAAATGGTGGATCCTTTTGAAATCATGAACATTTTCCAAAAATACAGATTATGAGAAACCTGCCAATTCATTCCAGACTCTGCCAGCCTAGGGCAAATGGCCAGTGTGTTGTTCATTTTCCAGTCAGGTTCATTTTTCTCCAGAGTAAAACACAAGCCCTTTGTGTTTTGAGTTGGCTCACAATCACTTTGTTCACTTATTTATATATTCTGTTAAAACGCTCCAAGTTTCAGTCTAATTAATGAGCAAATTGTCCTTCGTGTCATTCAGAAATCGCCATTTTAACTTTGTATACTGCCAAAACAATTTACACTCCCACAGTGTGTGCGCACACAAAATCTTTACCATCTCGGTCTCATTTACCACTTAATCTGCATGAAACAAGCCACAGCTCTATGCAGTATTAAATCCACAAAACATCATATGTGTACTTTGTGTCACTATTCAAACGGGATCTAAATATAATGTGATTCTCGCCATTGACTACCACACATATTTTTTCCAAACTAAGGTCCCATAATGCGGAAAGAGACTTAGACTCTCTATAGTCTTGTGCCTGTGTAACTGCGAGGAAGGGGTGCATGACCAGTTGGCATGCCAACCTGTTGGCTCTTCCATAATGGGTTGAACAGGGGAGGAGACAAACCATTTTCGAGGTGATGCTGTAGGAATGCTACACTGAAGGGACCCTTTTATACATTTTAGCAATTACTGCACCACATAGCTCCAAGTTGAGTAATATATCCTATTTCAGGGCCAGCCAGCAAGCAATTGCAGGATTTTGAAGCTGTTTGAATGATGCGACAAGTTTTTATTTTATTTTATTTTTTCTTCTTCTTCTGGTCTTTACTATCTCCTGTCACTCTCTTGCTCCGACCGTAGATCTGGGCTCTCTCTCCTGGGACGACCTGGAGAACGACCTCCCGGACGAGCTCATTCCCAACGGCGGAGAGCTGGGCCTGATGGGCGGCACCCTGGTCTCGGACGCCGCCGCCAAGCACAAGCAGCTCTCGGAGCTCCTGCGGGCCGGCAGCGCCTCCGCGGGGCTAAGCTCGGCCAGCCCCCAGCCCGGCGGCATGGCTGCTCAGCTGGGGAAGAGCCCCCTGGGCCAAGGCTCCCCCATCAACCACCACACATCCCCCCAGGCCCAGAAATCGGGCGCGCCCTCAGGAGTAGCCGGGCAGAACAATGGCGCCGGCGCTGGAGCCATGGGCCTGACCGCAGCTGGATTCAACCAGGCCGTGATGAACAACCAGGGCCACGCCCTGCTCCTTGCACAGACAGGGCAGCCCCAACCTGGGCAGGTCATGAACGGGGGATTGGGACCTTCTCCTGGAACCGGCAGAGGCCGGGGGGCTGCAGTGACGAACGTGCAGTACCAGGGACAGCAGACCCTACAGGGGGGCGCTGCAGGGTCTGGAGGAGCAGGCAGCGTGCTGGCGGAGACCCTCTCACAGGGAGGGCAGCAGGTGGGTGCTCACACCACCCTCACTGCAGCCCAGCAGGCGGGCCACATGAACAAGGTGGGTTGCTCTCTCTGTACGCACGCACGCTATGAGCTCTTGAAGCACTTAAAGCAAGCGGGAAGCTCCGCTGCTGAGAAATTAATACAAAGCAGAAGTGTCAAAATCTGCAGTTCATGGAATGGCCACTTGAGGCAGGCTGCAATAGTCAATCCCAGTAGACTCCTAAAATGCCAGATTTTACCGCAGAAATAAACATGCGTACAGCCTGGTTCAAGAAATGGTTTTGGTCTCTATAGCTAGCCTTCCCATCCAACTGTGAATGTTATTCTAACTCTCAGATCAAATATATTAGCCATACATGTAATCTAATGCCTTTATAACAGATAGGAGGGCGTTACAGGCTGAGTCAGGTACAGGTAGTTAGGACTTGGGCAGGGCTTGTGCTTGACGTAGCCTCGTGACAATGTTCAGGCTAGTCAGCTAGCCTTGCTAAAGCAATGAATACAGCCTTCTATTGTGTTATAAGCTTAAGAAAAAAATACCTTTCCAGCTAATCTCTTAATTGTAAAAATAGTGTACTTGTATGTTGAAAGAAAATGTATTTATAAAAAGACAATTTGACCAAACAGGAAAAGTTTAGGGTTTTTGTAGTTTTACTCGATAGCATATTAAAACATTTCCTTTTGGTGAAAATGTTAATTACACCAACCTTTATGTTTGTGTATTAGGCTTTGATAGTTTACTTCTCACTCCGCACTTGAGCTCCTCCTTAACGTCCTTGGTACCACTTGATTAGGGATGGAACGATGTATGATATTATCGTTTATTGCAATAAAAATACTGACCATAATCGTATTGTGGTGAATGTCTATTATCGTGATAATCATGAATGTTTTCACAAGTGACTTGACAAAAGCGGTCTAGTTCACTTGTACAGTTCAGTTGTATTGATAAATACTAACTTATTTATTAGCCTGCATCTTTCCAGTCAATAGCAATGGTGCAATATATTAATCAACAGAATATAGAGAACATTTGCATTTATAAAACAAGGTTAAATCCAAAACAGTGAGGTTGTGAATATTGTTACTGTAACCCAGGAGTGGGGAACCCTGGTCCTGGAGAGCCAATGTCCTGCATGTGTTGGCTGTCTCCCTGCTTCACACCTGATTCAACTTAATGGCTTGTTAAAAGCCTGATAACGACCCATTAAGTTGAATCAGGTGTGTTGGAGCAGGGAGACACATGCAGGACATCGGCTCTCCAGGGCCAGGGTCCCGCACCCCTGCTGTAACCAATCCTTTACAGAGGCTGTTTCTCAATATACGTTCTTTTCTGTTCTTGCATTGTTGCGGAGAGCCAAGTACTCTTCCGATTCACAAGTTCGCATCTAGCCAAGAACGGATAAAATACCAGGAAGTGGTCTCGATTAACAGCTTTTACCAAGGATGCATCCAGTGGTGACCTTTGTGTGAACTTGTCAGCGGAATATCCCATAATGCAAGCAATGCAACAAGCGGCAATGGCAGTCGAGAAAACACACAACAATACTGGCTATACTTTTTCGAAATACTGTTATTGTGTCACGAAATGCTGTTTTAAGAATTTTTGAAGCAAGAATATATACGTTTTAACTTCAATCTGTGGTTGATTTATAAAGATGGAGTCTAGTTTAAAATGTGCTACAACGATCTCGTAAATGTGAGGTCTACGCTTACAGGCCGCCGGCTATCAAGCGTTCAGTGTTGTCATCCCTAGGTATTGCACAATAGATATCCTAGAACAATAGTCAAATATATGCATCTCAATCTAGATCTGTGCTCGCGTTCTTCCAAGGCCATTCCAAGAAGGACACTTGGCAAGAACGTACCTCTCCAGAACACAAGTATGTACCTAGCGTTCTTGGAGTTGAGAAACAGACATTTGTGAGTCATTTGTTTTTTTTTTCAGCTACTTGTGTTCAACATGGGAGATTGTGTGCATGTCTCCTAGTTTCTGCTCTCTCATTGACTACCACTCTAATCGGCACTGCAAAAGAGTTTACTCTCTTACTTTGCTACTCTGTATTGGAAATGCATGATATTTGCCAGTCAGCTTTCAAATGCTTCGCTTTGAGGAAATACCCGGCAAAGATTTATTGAATGCTAGAGGCGGCTCAAAATTTGCCGGAGGTGGCTGCTTTGTAATTCTCTATGCAGGAAAAATCCTGCCGTAACCTTTGACAGGTCATTGATATTGGCACTATTGTCAGCTGTAGTTTGTCAAGGTTCAGTCCAGGGACTTTAGGCCTGTGTATGTGCATGTATAGAGTGTCAGGGATTGTTTACCTAAGCCTGTCACCAGTGTGGTTTCACAGGAAAGCAATAGGAAGCCACCTATTCTGGCTATCTATTGGCCAGCTCACTGAATTGCTCTGTAACCACAACACAGGAGATTTGGGGGGGGGGGTGGCTTAGAAAAGTGTGTGTTGAGATTGTTCTCCCACAGATGTTAACCACAACAGATAAATGAACTGGCATGAGTCCCTCTGCATGGGGACTAAAATACTGTGCCGGAAAGACAAAAAGAGAGAGAGAGAGAGACCAGCCTGCTTCTACATTCATGTCAAAAGTACCTCCTGAAATGCTTTCCATGGGCTGAGAAACACACCAGACCATTTCCCTTTGTTACGGGGCGTGCGGCTGTCTCTGTTGAGCAGTTGGTCATGGTTGTAAATCTCTTTCGGGGGGCACACGTTCGCAGCCCTGCCATCGCATCAGTCCCTCCACGCTCATTATTTTGTTTGTGTGTGTGTGACACTGTGAACCCTCCCCTCTCTTTGTGCGGCTCAATGGCTGGCTCATTGCCCTGTCTGTCACCTGGGGATTTGTAGGCACTGTGAAGCAATTTATCGGGAGTAAGACGTGTGGGTGTGAGTCACCTTCCAGGCTGGCTCGGCTGCGGAGTGCTGAGATGATCTCTGCCATGCCTGCTGCTGTCTAGTGCTGTACGGAGGTTTACACCGATCTGGGGGTTAAAATAGGAGAGAAAGAAACAGCCAGGCACTCGGGTGTGTGTGTGTGTGTGTGTGTGTGTGTGTGTGCGCGCACGTGCTGAGCTGATTTGAAATGCCGCCTGTCTGTGTCTCAGCTGGGTCTATATTAAATCTATTCAGTTGGAATGGGGAATGCTGCCTAGAATTACCCAGGTCTGGTCTGCCAGCAGCGCAGAGTCGGGGGGGGGGGGTGCTGTCCTCCTGAGTCTATAGCGCTTGGAGCTACCGGGGATTTGATTCCCGCCTCATCAACCGGTGATTTTAAAGTGTGCAGCTCTCTGCGTACTGACCTCATCAAGTGTGGGGCGGAATTGGAGATGTACCTGAGCTAACAATACGTAGGGTCTCGTGGACTCTGGTGTTGGCTCTTATTTAAGGCGTAATTTAGTTGCGCTTTGTGCCTTAGAAACATGGCATTGCAGATGTACATATAGTGCACACATGGCTTAAACGGTTTTCTGCCTGCCTTAGGGTCACAAGTTGTGCTTACCTATTCATGCGTTATGAATTAATAATGGGAGGGAAGAGTGGGAGCTTCACGCAAAGAAATATGGGGGGAGAAGCCTATAAGGAGAGACTTATTACCTACTCTTTACCCATTCAGTGTCGTTTGGACACTGACGGAAAATGCAAGTCGGTTTTGAGGTGAAAATCCTGCATCTGAAAATCAGTGTTATCCATTTAGAGTGTTCATCTGGGAAAGACTAAAATTCAGGCCAAGGAGACTTTTTTTTTTTTAGAAGATTTTGGCATGTGCCCTCTGTAAAGCAAACATAGATATTTACATGAATATATGTTATATGTTAGAAATCCATTCCTTTAAACATGTGAAAACACTGTTGACTATGTAGTATTGAATTGTAGAGTTGGACCATTAAAATGTATTTCATCATTTCTGTTTTTGGGAGGGCCAGAAACGGAGGACTATATACATAGATGGTCTTCCAATTTGCGTAGCCCTCCCCGTAACACCACAAGGATATAAAAGTGTAGAGAGCGTTCGAATCAGCTCAGAATTTATCCTGGCCCAATGCAAGTTAATAGCCTACTACATTTACAGTCCTTCAACATTCTACAATTCCATATCTAAATGACCTTACTGTCCTTTAACAGTCCACAGTATGATAGATATGCCTTCATTGCAGATATAAGCACACAATGTGGTTCAGAGTCAATGTGCATTATTTGAAAGCTACTGGTTTAGTAGCCTAGCCTATCTGCTAACACCCGGCTGCCAAATCCAGTCGCCATTCTCGTGTTCAAATCAGCATCCAAATAATCCAACAGTTTTTATGTAGTCCAAAAGCACATCATCTTTCCAAGAGAAAATATAAACCACATATCCAAATGAAAAAATCTATGATTCTATCAGATTTTTGTTTTAGGATAGATTAAAAGATTAATTTGACAAGAACAGCATCTCGCTGCATCTGCAGGTGTCATGCCAAAAAGCGATCTGCTTAAAAAGTGGTTTGTTTGAAACTGATTTCTGCCCACGAGAGCACACACAGCCCTATATTATAACCAATCTAATCCTTTTTACCAGTATGCAGCTATTTAAAGTGAAAACACAACTCATAACATGCACGTCTACATTTTCCAAACGGTGTTCGGCTGAGGAGACCTTATTGGCACAACACTGCGTTAGGGAGTTTTAACCGGAGAGCACGTGATGGGTGTGGTTACAGCGCCTTCTGCTGACACACCCCCAGCTTTTGAGAACAGATGATGCTGATTATATTTTCACCCTCTTGAAACATAATTTTATATAATTTTATATGTATTTTTTTTTCTATATCTCAAATTTGACTTTGTGGTTACTATTACCTTTATCTGTGGTGTGATAAACTCAACACAAATTTGTCTGCCATACACAGGCTTTAAATAAATAATAATAATAATAATAAATACATTTTCCTTTTTATTTGGCGTGTAATGTCTTGTAATTTCTTCTACCTCTTTACGAGCAGCCTAGCTATAAAACCTGAATTTATTATTGTCGCCCAAAAATAATTAATTTGTGGGTAGAATTACACCTTGGCTTCTTGGATTTCTAGTTTAGATGATAAATCCATTGACAAGTAGGCTATATCTTTCATGAACGTTAATCCTTTCTTTACTTTTTCCTAATAGTCAAATTACGGTCAGAAGGCTGTGCCAAGCGCGGATTACGTGATGGCCGCATGTTCAGTACATCAAACGTAAAATGTGTTGTTGGCACAGTGTGTGCGATCTGCAGTCCGGCTGCGCTCTCTTGCATGCGTACATTACATGAGGACTGTATTGTGTAGTTCACTTCCCAGCTACATTTTGAGATGCAGCTGAGGCAGGTTTATTTCTCTAAAATTACATAAACTCTGGGATGCAGTGCTGGTGATGTTTCCACTGATTCTGATGAGAACAGCAGGCCTTGGAACAGTGGTCCTGCTGTTCTGATACTTTGTTGACTGTTTAGTGAAAAGCTGCATCTCTACTTGGAGCAGCTGAACATCTAAAGAATTTACAGCTATACCTTCACTGTCATTTGTTAGAAATGCCGTCGACATCTGTGAGCGATTAGTTGGTGAAATGCTCTGAGAATATCTTCTCTGGTCGATAGCCCCTGCCTCTATTCTAGGTCTTCACATTTTTCACTGCTCTTAAAGATTTAAGTCTAATCAGGATGGACCTTTTACTTGATTGGTCTGGCAAATCTACCCTACCTGTCAATCACATGAATGCACACACGACGACAACATGATTGTCAATGGCGTTTTGCAATGGCAGACC
This sequence comes from Amblyopsis hoosieri, assembly GCA_027564755.1. Lineage (NCBI taxonomy): Eukaryota > Metazoa > Chordata > Actinopteri > Percopsiformes > Amblyopsidae > Amblyopsis > Amblyopsis hoosieri. The sequence goes on from JAODUE010000001.1 coordinate 3,664,358, forward strand.
AACAGGTTCAGAGGGAGAGGTGGGTTTTTGGGTTGATGTACACATTTTTTTTTTTTTTTCACCAATTTATTTTTTGCAAGCTCTCGTTGTATTCTGCATTGTTATTTAAGTTGTAATGATATTTATCGGCGCATGCAACGTTAAGCATTCGCATTGCTGTGACAGTTTTCCACAAATTAGTAGTGCTGTACCAAACAAATTATTTTTTGGCGATTAATCTAATAATTATTTTTTCGATTAATCTGATAACTAAATTATCTAATAATATATTCTAGATATAATATAGTATTCTATATTCAGCTAGCAGACCTTGAGCAGATATTTGCTTAACTTAACATAAAGTGCATTATCATACAACCACTGACTGCACCTTTAACTGGTTTTAATATTTTAATGTCAAATCTCTAACAGGCTTTAATTAACATTAAATCTGCAAGAGCTTGTTAAAAAAGAATTAAGTGCATTATACATTTAGAAAACTAAATTTCAGGGATACCAAAACATTGTGCAACCTCAAGCTTAGCAGTCCAACAAAATATTACAGTAAAATGTGTGCAATTTGAGTAACAGGAATAACTAAAACTAGTGCATTCTTAAACAAATCTAACACACCGACCAAAGCAGATGCATGAACCCCCCTCCCCTCTCTCTCCCTTCAGACTCTCATGTTAAGCTGTTTGAGAACAGTTTAGTTATACAGGTACTGTAGAATCAGACCTCTATGACAGATTGTAGAGCAAGGGGGCAGCGGGGGTAAAAAGCAAGCAATATGTTTGTTCATCAGGCTATATCGCTTATAGTCTATAAATACGCGAGACGGAAAAGGAAGCGGAACAAGGCAGAGAGTGACAGCGCTCGAACACGGCAGATCAGCGGAGCTGCGTGCTTTGTGTTTGCACATGTGGTGTACAATGGGCATGAAGCGAAAACGGCCCCGCTGATTTTCTCTTAATGTATTAGGGTAGGTAGGCACCATGATGCTACACACATTCGTTGTCTTTTGGTTTCAGGGCGACGGGGCGCGTTCACGGCGCATTGCTGCCTCTCATAGTCAATTAGCGGCACTGTTTATTCAGATCTGAGTACAGTTTCTAGGTATATTGCCAAGTCGACGCTACTTTTTGCAAAACGATGTATTACGTAACCGGTGACGTCGTTTACGTCTACTAATCGTCCACTAAACACCACAAATTAGAAATCGCAATATATCGCCTTGCTTACAGTATCGCAATATCTCGAATGGTGTGCTTATCGTATCACCAGATTCTTGCCAATACACAGCCCTACTTTACGGCAGAAATAAATAATAATAATATGCTTTTTTTTGTATAGCACCTTTCATACACAATGTGCAACTCAACGTGCTTTACAGTTAAAAACATTTGAAAAACAAAGGATGAAAGGAACAAATCAAAAATAAGAAACAGAAAACTAGGTAAAAGCCATAAAAATATTAAACCATTTCCTAGAGGCATAAAAATATAAAAGGCATAAAAATATTAAAAACCGTTCCCTAAATGCTTACAGCCTGATCCAAAAAAAAGCTTAGTCTAGTTTCCCCATTCATGGTCACTGTACGTGGGGTGAAATTATAACTCGTCAGTTGAAAATATGTTATACTTTTATCACGTTATGGATAACAGGAGTGATGGCAACGGCCAGAGCCAGCACACTTGAACTTCAAAACTGTTCTTCAGAAAACCTGTGCGTGACCAGAGCAGACGGAGGGATTGTCCATTCAATATAAATACATTAATAAAACTAGAGTTTCCATGCCTTTACTGGAAAAGCTTGCTCTGTACTCTCATTGGAGTGATGGAGTCACGATCCAAAGGTGTTTTTCCATTAAACATTTGCATGTTATTAGTTTTGAAAGACACCACAGTGCTGCTTGTTGTCCTTTCCTTCATTGTGTCTCTTGTTGTGTTTGTGCAGATGGGTCTGGGCAGTAACGGGGGCCCGTTCGCCGCTCAGCCGTACGGGCAGGGTACCACAGGGCTAGGCCATCAGATCAGCCCTCAGCAGCAGCTCCAGAACAAGGTTGCCCTGGTCAACAGCCTCCCCTCCTTCCCCAGTGAACTCAAGGGGGCTGCTGTGAGCAGCGTGCCAAACGTGGGTAGTTCTGTCATCTGCCTAATTTGCGTGTTTGAGAATTCTCCCATAGAAAGACATTCAAAATAATTCTGTAGTAGGGAAAGCATTAGCCTACAATTTTGGATATTTATCTTCATGCTCTGCATGTTTTAAAAAAAAAAAAAAAAAATATGGGAATAAAATTTGATCGTATGCAAAGTAACTGTACTTGATTAGTCTTTTCACATTTCATGTTAAAAAATATTTTTTACTTAAGTACGGTTTTTTGGATTACTACTTTAACTTTTACTGAGTCATTATTTTAAAGTAAAATTACTTTTACTTATTTATGCTGTTCTCTATTATTCAGCTTGGGGCTGAACATTAATGCACTTTTTTTGTTCTCCTTGGTTTTAAGGACGACAACATTTAACAGGCGTATATAATCAATATAATTCTGCACAGACCAACTTTATCTTTGTTGTTACTGCCTCAGAATGGGCCTTTTACACACAACAGTAAGCATTGTCAGCTTAGCGTTAAGACAACGGTTACTTTAATGACAGAAATCCAATGCGTTTTATTTCTGACTATTTGATCAATACCTTTTAAACTGTTATGCACTTTAAGTCTCCTTTTATTCTAAATTTGTTTTTATCATAACATATTTTCACACCTTTTTTATGTTCCATGTTATCTTACCATGTCTTTTTAGAATAACTGTTGTAAACTTTAAATTGTATTAACGGGGTGATAGAGAATAACATCTTTTCGATTTCTTGTATGAAATTGACAAAGCTGACTATGACGAGGTCTGCTCCATTCAACCCGTAAACAAAACTGGTTATAAATCATCATTATTTTGGTGCTGGTGAAACCCCTTGATTATTATTCCACCTCTGATCGTTTCAATGGCTTCTTTCCCCTCTAGCAGCAACAGGCAGCCATGTTGCCGCTGGCAGGCGGCGGCGTCGCCGTGCCAACAGCAGCAGGCCCTACGGCCGACCCGGAGAAGCGCAAGCTGATCCAGCAGCAGCTGGTGCTCCTGCTCCACGCACACAAGTGCCAGCGGCGGGAGCAGGCCAACGGGGAGGTGAGGGCCTGCACCTTGCCCCACTGCCGCACCATGAAGAACGTCCTCAACCACATGACCCACTGCCAGGCCGGCAAGTCCTGCCAGGGTGAGTTGGGCTCCCGGCTAGGGTTTAACTGTAGGCGCTTTTTGGGTGGTTTTGTATGTTTTCCCTATGATGGAGTTGCAGGGGCGGAGGTGATGCAAAACATTTTATTTACAACATTCTTTATGGCACTGGCAAAGCGTGGCATGCTAATTATTTTGGGTGGGGGGTATGCAATTAAAACTTGTTTACATTTATAGAAGAAAAATTATATTTAGATTTTTTTTTTTTTTTTTCGCTTAGGTTTAAGAGTGTGCGTTCGCCAGTGTGGCCGGACCAACTATGAAAACAAAGAACACAGGAGCTCAGATTACAACATTTACAGCGTTTAGCACAGTGGTATTCAACCCTGATACTGGTGACCCCCTGCCCTGCATGTAAATGTCTCCCTGCTCCAACACACCTGACTGAAATGAATGGTCGTCATAAGCTCTGCAGAGATTGATAACTACCTATTAATGTGAATCAGGTGTCTTTTGTTAAGGAAGACATCTAGAACATGCAGGGCAGTGGGTCCCCAGGAGCAGGATTGTGAAACACTAGCTGGGTTTACATGGACACTTTTTTTTGTCTTTCCGAATGGAATCTTTCCGATTGATGGTTTCAGGTTACCTGTTTACGGGGGATGTCACCTAATCGGGTCTGGTGTTGACATGAGCCGTCGCAACATCGGAATTTATGTACACACATTATCTTGCTCATTATGTAACGTGTCCTGCTAGCAAATGGTAAAACCAGCTAGCTTCTAGTTGTAGGTATACGTTGAAGAGTGAGACTATATACGTGTGACTGTTGGAGACATGTACGGCTCCAGATGAAGTCGCCGTACTAACTCCCATTCTTATTTGCGCGCGTCGCACTTGATTTGTCCAGACTTTGCACCGTTCTTATAATACATTCATTGTACAGTAGCTGTGCAGAATAGTTTACCGGCCGGCATCACACACACAACGCAACCAGGAAGTTATCAGGTTTAACAGTTTACATGGTAGAATCTTTCTTTCAGTCATGTCATCAGTCATGGATGGGGGGTAGTGCCAGAGACTCGTGATCCCCGCTATCCCCAGAGGTGGTAGAAGAATAACAGCCATACTATTATCTGATAGTATTTTAATACAGGCTAGCAGCAGAATACATCAGTGTAATATATAAACTGTACTACTAACAATTATGTCTAAACTATGCCATTTTAATCATTTTAAAATGTTAATTTCTGAAAATCATCTCGTGACCCCCTCCTCTGTGTCTCGCGATCCCCAGTTTGAGAACCACTGACTTAAAGTATAATCAGCAATTGTAAGCTAATGCACTTTTGTCAAATTCACCAAATACCTCCCTCGCATTTTACTCAATCTTCACTTTCTTAAATAAATAAATAATTAGGTACTTACTACACAGCCCGGGCTCTATAAATGGCAACACAAAGTGGTTTAATGCCAGGATTAGACTACACACATTTTTGTCTTTCACGATGGTCACTATGAGAGTAAAAAACAAACCTGACATGGTCTTTGTGTCGGGACATTGTAAGGCATCTCAGGCAGCCATGTTCAGGCTCGACACTGGAAATGTGTTTGCCATGACCAAATCATGTCAAAATTGGGCTGAATTTTTGTAGTCGGAACCTGGCATTAATGTCTTTGTGTAAATGTTATGTGTGTTCAATGTGGCCGTAGGACATAGGAGCTTGTATTACAACATTTACATTTAACCACGTGACGTAACAGTTAGTAGTCAATAGATGAACAGCTCATACACCAGCAATTGTAAGCAAACAACATTCTGTTAGCCCTGACAACATTATGCTGTCATCAATCTAACACATTATCAGAATATCATTCAAAGTTAATTGCTACAAGCAGAAAAAATTTATAATTACGTGCATAGTTTCTAAGTGCAATATTGTTTAAAATAGTTAATGATCTTGAAGGGATCTCACATCTACGATCTATGAAGCTAGAAGTGGCACTGCCTGCAAAGTGTAACCAAAAAATCAAATCACTTTAGCTTCCTGTAAAACACCATTTTTTTTGTGATAATGTCAAAAGGCACATAATGTCAACAAGCACTTATCCCTGTCCAGTCGTATAAATCCTTAGAATATCTGGCTAGACATTTTTTACAGGCACATTTCCAGTGGTTTACTATTCTCTTTTCCCCATATACCCTAGTTGATCTAAATTAGTCTGCAGTTTAAAAAGGAGGGAAACTCTTCCATAAGACACTTGTCGCAAGATGTTTAGCTTAAACCAGTGTATGGATGGCTGCACGTAAACTGAAATATTAGTGGAATATAACTTTTCTTTAGCCATTCATTATCCATTAGCTTAGCAGGAATATTGTAAACAGGGCAGAAACGGGAGTATTTGTAAGTAAATATAGTCAATGTTAGTGCGACAGTGTTATTATCTAATGCCTCTGTGTTTTCTCCTCTGAAACCTGTTTGTTAGGTTGTGGGGGTTTAAAATCCCAACTTATTGATGAAAACGTCATCACGTCATCACGTCAAAACGTCAAGTCATCCTTGGGTCACTTCTGTCCAGTTTCTTTTTGTCTAACCCCCCCCCCCCTTCCAATGCTGCCTGCTGCTGCTAGTGTGGCGAGCAGCGCAGACTGCCACAGGCTGCAGAATACACTTGCTCACACCTGGCTTTCCCTTTCTTTTCTACTCAAAGCAGCCCCGTTCCCTGTCTATCTGCCCTACTCACTGGCCCTCTCTATACTGTATACTGTTTATTTCTTTCTGTATAACAACCCTGGCCCATCTTTTTGCGTGATATAATCTCCCAAAGCCATTCTCATTTACATTTGGCTTCATCTGTGGTCTGGCAGTACTGTTGGACGCTGAATGCTGTAATTGAATTTCAAGCCACACGCACCAAGTGGCCAAGGCTTGTATCTGTGCGTCTGTTGACACACTGGCCAAATGATTTCCTGCTGCTCTAGCTGTGGTGAGACTTTATTTCTTCTCAGTTGCTGCCTCATTGTTACCTGAGGGAGTCTTGCAGCCTGTATTTACACCATTGCCTAGTTGGGACCGAGTAATAACAGCTGAACACTGCTTATGGTTTCTCACCGTACACCGAATGCCCAATAAACTCAAAACGCGATGGGGCCGCTGATATTCTTATTTGAGGCCCTGCCAAGAGTGTTGGAATATGGACAAAGATTAAAACAGTGCAGTTGTACTTATTCATGCATGGCCCTCAAAGCTGGGAGTCATGTTGTAATTGTCCTTCTGCACGGAAAGCGGCTCTGTGGTGCCAGCCAGCCACTAGACTGCTTCCAGAGTCTGTGCTGGGCCTGGCTTACCCAGGCTCTGATCGCATGTCTGATTGGTTTGTTCTCTTTAGGCCAAACAGCACTGTAGGAATGACAGACTGAAGGCGAAATAATAGGCTTTATGCGCAACCAATTTCCGCATTCTGTGGAACACAGTATGCATCGCTTCCGGTTAGGTGCTCTACGAGCTACGAGTTAAATATTTAGGAAATATTTACATGTTTGGTGTGTGAGCACCCGCCAATCGCCAAATGCAGGTACAGACTAGAGACTATCCGCCACACTGTCGGGTAAATGTTTGAACAAAAATAGGCATATAAGTCTTGAGTGCGAGTTTCTCTCTACCGCTGTCGCCTGTGTTGAGTTTGACACACACACACACATTATCTGTGAATCTCTTAAACCAATCATCTGATCATTTTTTTAACAACAAAGCAGAAATGGCCAATGAGAGAGAGCAAGAGCGGTATTTATCCCATGTCTGAGTAACAACCAGGAAGAAATATCCATTGTCTTAATCATGAGTTTGAAGCTGTTTGAAGTAGTGTTAATATTCAAGGCATGTAAAAAATATATTTTAATGAGTATCTTAGTTACACCAACCTCCTACTGAAATAAGTTTTAGCATGAAAAGGTAGTATTTAAAAATATCGCAAATTCAGCAGAGGCACTCGCATATGGGCTCGTATACAGAAATAGCCGAGACGACCACAGACGTGTTTGTACCTTTTTTTGTGTTCTTGCATAGAAAAAAGTATAAAAACGGTATCGTTGGGTACCAGTACAAATGTGAATGGCATCCAGCCAGCCCCACATGATGCAGTCAGGCTAAATATAAATACGTGCAGTGTCGATATTCAAAAGGAATAAGCCAACCTTTCAAACATGAAAACCCGAGGACGAAGCAGTACAAAACTGTGACCATTGGAGGTTTGTAGATTAGAGTTGTTCGTGGATGACTACAGTAAGGCTATATTAGAGTACATAGGCCTACATAACCATGGCGTGGTGATGAGTTGTGCTGTCGTGTTAGTATCCCAATGAAATACTAAAACATAGCTGATACAGTAGGCTACTGTTATGTGACATGAAAATAACAATTCATTATTTTGACCGGTTTAAAAAAAATGCTTGGCTGGCTGAAGCGGCACAGCGAGTAGCCTACGTACAGAGCATCCTCAGATGTGACACTTGTCACATCCCTATTGTAAGCGGTGTTCACCACTTTTATGTTCCTCCTTACGGAGCCAGTGCTGTGTAGAAGTGTGATTATTTTGTCAACACGCACAGAATGGGAAGCTAGCGAAATGCAAGGATATAATGGGTGAATTTGACAAAGTGTATTAGCTTACAATTAGCACGCAGTAGCTGACTACACCTTTTTAACTTGGAAACTTGTCCAAAGATGTACTAATGAAAATCCATACATTTCAATGGGAGTACAGGAGTGGACCAACAGTGTCAATATAGTGTATCGGTAATAGCTTCAGGTCTTCACATCCGTTGCCCTCTGTTTCTCTCCAGTGGCTCACTGTGCGTCGTCCAGACAAATCATCTCGCACTGGAAAAACTGCACAAGACACGACTGTCCCGTCTGTCTACCGCTGAAGAACGCAAGTGACAAACGCACCCAGCCATGTAAGTGAAACCTGCGTCTGTTCCCATTATGATTCTCCTCTACACTTGTAAACCCATCTGTTCCCAGAGCGACGGTTGGGCAGAGGCACGTTCAATAGAGCAGTACTACTGAGGCATTGGCTGCTAAGATGACTACTTTCACTCCTCCTCGCTATAACAGAGCTGCCATGATTGTTGGTCTCCCATATCACCATATTCTCCATCTCCTCTATTCTTCTGCTCTCTCACGGTCTCTCCCCTTCCTCCCTCCCTTTCTTTCTGACTAATCGTGGATATTTAGGTTAGTTCTCCCAGATTGTTTTTCCCCCTCACCTTCCCCCTTCTCTACATCTTATCTTTCATCTCCACTAGGGCTGTCGCGATAACCGCAAAATTGGAATACCGCGGTGTTGCTAACCCAACCGCAGGCCGTGGAAAGCAAGCGCCAGTACCGCAAACCGCAATCTTTACATTTTATTTTTTTCATGAGGCTAGCTAGCCCATCGAATATGACGTCTGATCTAGGGCGCGTGCGCTATCTAAGCACAAATTCCCCCAGCCCCATATTAGCTGGTTGTAGCTTCTTACAATACATCCATGGTTGTAGCCTTTGGGAGTGTATGTATTTACGACACTCAGTCGTTACGCTTTACAGCACTTTACTACAGTTTAGTAAAGTGCTGTGTACTTAGTCTGGGAAGCGCATCGTGCATCGCAG
>JAODUE010000001.1:3681965-3697395 GCA_027564755.1 Amblyopsis hoosieri
CCCCCCCCCCCCCCCCCCCCCCCCCTCTCATGCCACCCCACCTACGGGCCGCCCGGGGGGCGGGCGGCCGCGCCCCCCCCCCCCTCCACTAGGTGGCAGAGTGGAGCTAAGATAAGGCGAAGACATGTTACCTTTAGGCAGCTGAGAAGTCTAGTATTTGAGAATGTATAGCGATAGCCAGTGATTAACCCGGCTCTTGTGGTCAATAAAGAGTTTCATGACAAGTCAGGCAAATGTTATTTTCTCTTTTTAATTAATTGAGTTGACGTTAATTCCGTCCTCTGCGGCCCAGCGTCTATACTGTCTTTGCAGAATGTACTTATAAGCAGCATCCCTCTACGCCAGGGGTGAGCAATCCAGGTCCTGGAGGACTATTGTCCTGCATGTTGTAGATGTCTCCCTGCTCCACCACACCTGATTCAAATGAGGCTTCTGCAGCTATTGAAAATGACCCATTCATCTGAACCAGGTGTGTTGGAGCAGGGAGACATCAAGGCATGTAGGACGGTGGCCCTCCAGGACCTGGACTGCCCACCCCTGCTCCACGCGATATCCCTCTGTCCCTGTCTTGACACGGGCAGAACACAGGCATAGGTCGCCAGTGTAGCCCTGTCAGGGTACAGCACGCTGAACTAACACACTTGCAGTTGCAAAAGTTCAACCCATATAAATGTGGAGTGCTGTATTGCCTTCTCTTTATTTTTCACCCCCATATCAAGTGAATTGTGCTCAATCTGTACATTGATTTAGGTGGAGAACACCACCAGAGATGCAACTTTGCAAGGAAATGAGGGAAACTTGATTAAAATTTAAACAATGCATAACAGTGTCTACGTCTAAAACTTTATAGTTGGTAATGCTTTGGAAACCTTCAACAGGTATCAAAGTGGCTAATGTAACACAGTGAAAAAAGGGTTTTTAAATGAAGCATTTACCTGAGCATTTGAGAAGAAATATCAGACTAAATTAAACTTTATTGATTACAACAGAAGCATTTGTGTCTTTGTACATGCGTCAGTCTGATGGAGCCTTGCCATTACTGCCGAAATGTGTTCTATCCATTCACTGAAAATTGACAAAGCCAAAAGTTCACAGCTATCAATTTACTCAAATATAGCGTTCAAATGTAGAGAGAATGTAGCACTACTGTGAAGGGAAAAGTGGGTGAAATTACCCTTTTGTATGTGGCTTTTAGAGAGTGGAGGGTGTGGGCGCATGCATGTAACCTGTGCGATGGAAAGGCAGGCTTAAGTGGGCTTGTGCTGGTTCTGCACGGAGGGCTCTTAGCTTGAGTGCCCTTGTTGATCACTGCAAAGCTGACTGCTAACCCTGTCGAAAAGGCAGTGTGTCAAATAGAAATGGGAATTTAACCTAATAAGAGAGAACACGCACTTTATGGCTTTTCTTCTGTCAACACTAGCTTCTTTTCCCCAGTAATACTGTAAGTTCTTATGCGGGCATTCTGTAAAAGGAAGATTCCAGTAGATTCCAGTAGATATTAAAATTAGCTTTGTAGACAGGCGCTGTCGAGAGCTTAACACAACGGCGGCGCATGTCATAAATCTTGACCATGTGACAGGCGTTGTTCAACTTGTGGTAACGTGCTATCCACCTCTCCATAGATGGGCCTGTCTCCCTCCAGGATGCCCCAGGCCCAGGGCATGATGGTGGCCCACGGTGGAGGCAGCATGATGGGCCAGACGGCTAGCCAGGGCCAGTTCCTGGCCAAGACGCAGTTGCCCCCGGGCTCCACCGCCATCGCTAGCGGCGCCATGAATGTGGCCCTGGGTCCCGGCTTTGGCCAGCCGCCAGCGCAGGCTGCTGTCACACAGGTGAGACGTGCACAGGGGTAAGAGGTCAGGGGTCACCCAGGTGAGAGGTGAACACAGAACAGGGGTAACCCAGGTGATAGGTCAGGGGTCGCCTAGGTGAGAGATGAACACAGAACAGGGGTCACCCAGGTGAGACGTGCCCAGGGGTTGCCCAGGGGTTGCCCAGGGGTCACTCAGGTGAGAGGTCAGGGGACACCCAGGTGAGATGAACACAGAACAGGAGTCACACAGGTGAGAGGTCAAGGGTCACTCAGGTGAGAGATGAACACATGGCAGGGGTCACCAAGGGGTCACTCAGGTGAGAGATGAACACAGGGCAGGGGTCACTCAGGCAGGGGTCACCCAAATGAGAGATTATGCTGTGTTCGACCATACCTCGGAACTCGGAAGTTACGACTTTTGACATGGAAAAATAATACATTTTGAGATTAAGTTATATTAATTAATATACGTGCAATTTGGTGTGTAAAGCATTATTAACCATGTCGGAAGTATGCTGGAACGCAGCAATAACACGGGTCACTCAGGTGAGGTGGAACACAGAACAGGCCAGATGAGCTGTACGACAGTGGTTCAAAACCTTTTTTGGGTCAGCGCGTCCCTATCCATTATCCAGGTCCATGATTCTACTATTAATAAACAAACCTTTTCATCTGACACATTTATTTTTTGCCGGAATGCAAAATGCTGTCATTCCCTTCCTGGTGCAACACAAAAGTGACCTCAGCGACAGCTCGTCAGAGTTTGGGTGATTTGTGCAGCTGAGTGAGCCGACAGTGTGGGCTGATTACTGTCTCCCTTAATTCTCTAAAGGTTGAAAATGCTGACCTGACGTCTCAGTGGTCCCATTGCCCTGCCCGGTAGGCTACAGCTGCATGGGAGTTGATTACTGTCTCCCTCGCTTGGCGTTGACGGTGGTCTAAACATGTTTTTATTTGACAATTCGCTTTGAGTGCACTTTTCTTATTTTTCCCACACCTTCGGTTTCTCACCCTCATTATATTTGGAGAAGAAACTAAAACGTAAAAGCGCTGAATATTCCTCGGTTGCACTTCTGTAGTTTTTTGTTGTTATAAACCGCTCTGTAAAGTGCACTGTTCAGGTATTAAAGGGGAACCTCCCCCTGTTTTGGATTTTGAATGGTCCAGTAAAATAGTTACATTGTATTCAGGCCGTGCTCAAAGCGTGAACTGCAGATTAATCATTTTATTTTTTCTAAAAATAGTTTTTGCACGGTGGGCCATAGGCTACTACGCGGTTGTAACTTTGACCGGCAGCTTGGGTAAATCCCCCGTTTCCCCCAGCCAGTCCGACCCTGGTTGCAGACCTAGCTTATAGCACCCCACGCGAAGCACAGCGCCCCCCCCCCCCCCCCGTCGTCGTCCTCTGAACACCCCCTGGGGGGGACGGTACCGCACACGTTGAGACACGCTACTGTAGGAGATCTGAACACTAGTCACTTGTTTTGTAAACAATCTGGTGTGTGTGTGTTCTGTCTGTCTGAACGTCTGTCTGTCTTACTTACCGTTTGTGTACGTGCGTGCTGCTTTCCCGTGCGCGCGTGTCTCCGTGCGTGCGTCTGCGTGTCTGTCTGTCTGTCTGTCTGTCTGTCTGTCTGTCTGTCTGCGCCTGTGTTTCCCTCCCTCCAGCAGCAGCAGAGCCCCAGCCTCCCACTGAGTGGCCCAGCCCCCTCTGTGTGCCCCCAGCAAGCCGCCTCCTCCCCCCAAGCCCCCTCACGCTCCCCCCCTCCTCCCCCGCCTCCTCCCGCCTCGTCAGCCGGGGCCACTAACCCGCCGCCGCCACGCCCCCAGCCCTCCAGCCGCAGCTCCACCCCCACCCTTCCCCCTGGCCCCGCCCCCGGCCTGCCCCATGCGGAGCCGCCCCCCGCAGCGGCGGCAGCAGCACAGACGCAGCCCCCACCTCAGCCCCCCGCCACACCGGTGAGAGAGAGATTCCTCCAGCATGCCCTCCGCTCTGACCGCCCCACCACCACCACCACCACCACCACCATATCCCCCTGGTCGCCATGGTGCCATCTCCTCCCCCCCCCCCCCTCCCCCTGTCTGTCCATAGCATCCCATCTCAGTGGGGAATGACGCATCTGTGGACCTTGTGGATGTGGAGCCGTGCTGGCTGTGCCCAGTAGCACACTGTGGCCTGTACCGCCGCTTGATAACAGCTGTGACGGCACCCACGGCCATGTTTATTTTGTCCTCTCTCTCTCTCTCTCTCTCTCTCTCTCTCTCTCTCTCTCCCTCTCTCTCTCTCTCCCCCCCCCCCCCCCTAATCAGCTGTCTCAGCCAGGCACCAGTCTGGACAACAGGGTGCCCACCCCGGCCTCGGCCTCCAGCGCTGACCTGCATTCGCAGCACGCGGGGGCCGACCTGCCCGTCCAGGAGACCAAGGTGGAGCCTCGCCGTGACCACCAGGACTTTGTGCCCGGCGGAGGGAAGCTTGAACCTAAGATGGAGGTGGGTTGGGTGGACGGGGAGGGGAGGGGAACATGCTCTTGGTCCAATTCGGTTCTTTTCAAGTGGTGCATTTTACCAAGCCGTTCCTGAGCCATTATGACCAAGAATAGATCTGTTAGAGGGCTGGGGAGCGTACCACAGCAATATCTGCGGTTGTAGTGGAAAATCCAAATTAATGTTAGCCCCTTGTGCGAAAAGATACATGCCTTTACAGTAACAGTAAAGGGCAAACCATTTTGGTTAATACATGTTTAACTCTCTGGCTATAGACAAATGCGCCAAACCCAATACAAGAAATAACATCCTTTTATTTTATTAGTTGTAGTTTGTTTTTTTTAGCTCAGCCCTCTAATCGCTTATGCAACATTTTTCTGTAATGTTTTTCCCTTTTTTTTAATTTTTTATATAAGGCTTTAATTTACCTTTTTGGAAAACAGTTTAATCTAGTTTTTGTTTGTATGTCGTTTTCATTATTACCCATATACAGCTGTGAACCAGTATATGGGTTATCGTGTTCTTTGTTGTAAAGATGACCAGCACTACTTCTAAGCTCTTCAGTGGAGGTTTGGCGTGTGTTCTCTTATTCCCGGGAGCTTGTGGTGGTGAAACGAATCACTGAGCCAAATAGTCTCTGTCTGCAGACGGAGGATGACTCAATTTCTCTAACGATGAAGAAGGAGGAGCAAGAGGAGAAGCAGGAGCCAATGGATGTCGGGGAGAAGAAACCGGAAATAAAGATTGAACCCAAAGAAGAGGAGGATGTTGGAGGCAACGGCACCACCTCCTCTCCCACTCAGTTACGGAGGAAGAGTGAGTATTAGACCATCCTGATCTCGCGAGCTTCAGTTTGACTTCGCCGCGAGAATCAGTCTGGAGAGCTTGGGAATCGTGGTGTTTCAGGCCGGTAAATGAAGTGTGTTGCGCTTCGTTTACCTAATCAGTGTCGTACTGGCGTGGATTAGATGTAAGGAAGGCGGCGGCGGGCCTAAGTTTATGTACGTGATGCAGTATTGGATACTTTTTTCAGCACATACAGTGGAGTACCTTTTTAAATGTGTATTATCCACCGTTCATAATGAAAAATTAACCATATTGTTGGTGTCAAAATCCGTAATCCGTTTTGTTGCTGGCCACCCTTTCCAAGCAACCATACACGAGTGTGGCGTCACTTTGCGTTGTTATGACCTCATAATCGCTCTCTGAATGTCTCTCTGCTATCTTCCTCCTCCAGTCTTTAAACCCGAGGAGCTGCGACAGGCTCTCATGCCCACGCTGGAGTCTCTCTACAGGCAGGACCCAGAGTCGCTGCCCTTCAGACAACCTGTAGACCCCATGCTGCTGGGCATCCCGGTTGGTAACACACTACCCTTACATAGTAACTGGCAAATGCATTCATTTATATAGTGCGATATATACGTATAGAAGTATTTTATCTTCTGTTAGAACATTAAGGGTTGAACATAGGCTACTCCCTAGAGACTATCCTGGGTGTTTCCACTAGGGTTGCACAACATTGATAAAAGATGAGATTGCGATATTGATCATGAAAATGTCAATATCGATATTCATTTCAATATTTTTAAACATAAATAAAAACACACAGTTTATGGGAAAATGCATCAAAATGTATTCATAACATATCAAAACAACACATTTTCAACTGGGTCATATTGGAATAGTACAGTAATTCCAAACTACAGAGGAGGCATTCTTATTGGCCACTAATGTTCCCTCTTCGATCTCTATTATGTTGTTAGCTTCCTCAGCCCACATATTACATTTCTGTCTAAATCAAACACAACTAAGCCAAACGGCAAACGGACGCATCTCTCCACTAATTAAACTGAATATTGCACTTCCTGCAACATTTTCAATATGATATTGCACAACGTGATATTGTGCTAACGATACAGAGTCGATATATTGTGCACCCCATAGCGCGTATCTAACCCGTAGTCCATCAAAACATACAGCCTCACATTCACCATACTCATACACCGGTGGTGGTGTCAGCCATGCAAGGTGTTATCCAACCGTCGGGAGCAGTTAGGGTTTGGTGCCTTGCTCAGGGACATCAGCGACTGCTTCTCGATCACCCGTCGCCCTGCTCTACCTACTGCCACCCCATAACACTAAAGCAGGGGTGGGCAATTATTTTCACTTAAGGGCCACATTGATAATGTCTGAACTTCGCAGGTCACGTTACTTTTTTCGCCAACATGCTAAAACATTTTTTAATAAAACACAAAATGGTTAATTTTTTAACTTCCATATTTATGCATATCATCAAATGTAACAGTTCACTTTAACTATGTTTATTTTGTTATGCAGCAGTAAAGTAACATTTGCGCAGAGAGTACTTTTATGTTTTTCTTTTTTTAAAAGTTTGATGTACGGGGCAGGCCGGGTAGAATGTCTCAAAGGGCCTGGGCCTGACTTTGCCCAGGCCTGCACTAGAGGAACCCCTTCGTGACCCTGTCTGTCTCTCCGCAGGACTACTTTGACATCGTCAAGAACCCCATCGATCTGTCCACCGTCAAGCGCAAGCTGGACACGGGCCAGTACCAGGAGCCCTGGCAATATGTGGAGGACGTCTGGCTGATGTTCAACAACGCCTGGCTGTACAACCGCAAGACGTCCCGCGTCTACAAGTACTGCTCCAAGCTGGCCGAGGTGTTTGAGGCGGAGATCGACCCCGTCATGCAGGGCCTGGGCTACTGCTGCGGCAGGAAGGTGAGGGGGCTGGGCTCACCTGGGTCTGGTCTGAGCCAAGGCTATTATAGTTTTGCAGTTTCCATGAGTTTTCTTTTTTATTTCGTTTTGACTTTTTGTTTTCAAATTCAGTTTAGTTTTAATTTGTTTTTTAAAGCATGTTAGTTTAGTTTTTTTTTTTTATTCTTAGTTTTAGATTAGTTTTAGTCTATTGCAATATGGGTTATTTGTCAAAGTCAGAAAAAGTATTGTGTAATAAACTTTGAATAAAATAAAACGTACTCTATAATTGTATTTTATTTTAGTTAGTTTTGCAACCAGACAATACAGTTTTAGTTATCTTTTTTTTGTAATGCCTCGTTTTTATTTTTATTTCAGGTAACAACAATGTGTTTTTTCCCACCTAGTTTTGTTTGTTTTCGTTTACGATTATAACCTTGGTCTGAGCGGGAAGTCCGATGTTGCGTTAGCGTCAGGAGACGGGGATTTCATATAACTGGCTGTGTGCCTTGTATCTATCACCTGTTGGACAGGAGCAACCTCTGTAGACTTTGTGTGGCGGCTGATTACAACACAACGTACATTATGTACTGTCCTGTTTGTAACATCCTGTTTGGTATTCCTTTATTGTATTGTCCCATTTCATTTTAGCATCTCATCCTTTTTTATTTATTCAATTGTAAAGCACTTTGAGCTGCAACCTCTTTATGAAAAGTGCTGTATAAATGGTGTTTATTATTGTTAACAGCAACTGCAATATTGGACCACCTGCCTTCAATTTGGGAAGAGGTCTAATCAACCAGTTCACGCTCTGCAGTCCCTTTTAACAGGACAGATGTTTGACTATTTAGCTGCATGTTGAAAGCCATTGCCATCTCTCTGCTTCCCAGTAGAAAGCTTTTTACCACAGTAAGGCCCCCATGCTTAATCATTTGGCTGGTGTATTGTAGCCTGGTGTAATCAGACTTAAAATTCACTTGGTGAATATGGTCTGGACACGCTCCATGAAGTGTTAGTAGTCGTTGCCTCTGGGCGTAGACCATTGGTTAATTTAGACGGGCAGCGTTAAACCAATTGGTGGTGTTGCAACTGTTGGTATTGCTTCATCTAGCTCTATTGCCAATTAGAATCAGAAGGCTTGACTTTAACGTCACTTACCCACCCCCATGGACGCTGACTGGTCCACCACCCAGTAGCTGTGCGGACGCTACAGTAAACAGGATTTCACGACTATAATCTCAGCGAAATTTCAGCCGAGAGCACATATATTTGGGCAGAATCAGGCAAGGTGTATTGAGCAAACCTTGTGAGTAAGAGTGGTTTATAACACGTCATTATTTAAATCAGTTGACTTGCAGGGTTAGTTACACTTGCTACATTGACATGCATTGCGAAGCCAAGCGGCATTGTTGATGCGAACGGTGTTTACCTGATTATTTTTTTCAGCACGCACAGAGCGGTAAAAATGTGAGGAGATAAGCCTATTTGGTGAATTTCACAGTGGTAGTCTTAACAATTAGCTTGCAATAGCTGAATATACCTTTTTTAATTCTAATCTGTCCGTTTGTCATCATCTTTGCAGTACGAGTTCTCCCCTCAAACCCTGTGTTGCTACGGCAAGCAGCTATGCACCATACCCACTGGAGGCACCTACTACAGCTACCAGAACAGGTACAGTCTCATGAAAGGAATGAGGAATGGCATAATAACAACAACAACAACAAAGATGGAGCGCTGTAATGCTTTTCAATGGAAGCAAAGATGGAACGCTTCTGCTCTCATGTGGGTTGTTTTGATCTGCATCGTCCAAAAATCTAATGCAGAAATGCTGTCCGCTGAACCCTCTTCTCTGTTTACAATCTGTGGCCAATTTGTGTGTGCCAGGTCAGTGCCAAATATTGAAATGGCGTTTACCAACACTTGGGTTTTTTTTTTTTATTCACAATATCTGGGATTGATTGACAATGCACGCACAGGTTAGTTAGTTAGTCAGTCTGTCTGTCTGCAGCCGAACACTGTACCCAGGTAGCGCTTGAACAGTCCTGCCAACTGTGCCATGTGTGTCCTTGTCTTTCTAGAAGCACTATGTTACTAAACCATGCTTCGTCACAGTAATGCATTTGCTTAACAAGTCCTCCTTGAACCGACCGTAGGTGGTTCAAAATGCCGCTTCTAGGCTACTGACGAGGACCAGTAGGAGTTCACACCCCTGTGCCGAAAGCATTTGCACTGGCTTCCCATTGGTTTTAGAGTTAATTTTAAACCACTGACCACTCGCAGAGCTTCGCATGGTCAAGCGCCCTCATGCATCGTGGACGTTTCACACAAACCGACTCATAGTCGGGCTCTGAGGTCCTCTACCCAAGGCCTTTTAATTGTCCCCAGGACTAGTTTTAAAACATGAGGTGACTGTGCTTTCAGTACTGTGGCCCCTAGGCTCTGGAACTCTCTCCCGCTAGCCTTGAGAACCATGGAGTCTGTGGACACTTTAAAACATCAAAAGACACATCTTTTTAAATGAGCCTTTAACAGTTTTGGCATTGTTTTTTTTGTAGAAATACTTGGTTTTCATGGAATGGGCCCTTTAATGTGTATTGCACCTTTTTATGTTTTATTGCAAGTTTCTATGTTGTTGACATTGCATTATACTGTGACGAACTTTGTGACTGCTGTCTGTGAAAGGTGCTATACAAATACATTTGACTTATTTACTCACACACACACACACACAAAGGGGAAACGTGTCAATCGCCACTGGCGACACTACACTTGTGAAGAAGCTAACTCAGGCTCATCTTTTTTTCAGTCAGCATCCATCAATAGACTCTTTACCAAGCATTTGTGACCCTTCTTGTACAAATAGCGAAAGCGAAATGCCTCGGTTAGTAAGTCGATAAGCAGTGTTGCACATGATTGCATTTTCCCTTCTTCTGAAAAAGCCCTTAAGATGACTGCTCTGCGTTCCCAAGCACCCTCTGCTGGAGGGATGTTGTTTCTGCAGTCCTCTAATTTTGTCCATGCTTAAAGAATAAAGTTGTCTGGCAGCAGCAATGATTACGCACAACCAGGCATCCAGCGCTGTGTGCTCCGTTTACGCTCATTGGGAACTCATAGGCTCCTCTCTCTTTTCCATCAAACAAATAACTGCGTGACTGATGACGTGTAAAACCATGTTTCCAGTAATCTGTACACATAAATATGCATGTTGGGAATAGGGAGGAACTACAAATGTTTTTAGCCTCGATGCGTTTACAGCACTAACTTGTCTGCCGCTTGTGTTCCCACAGGTATCATTTCTGTGAGAAGTGCTTCAATGAGATCCATGGCGACAGTGTGACGTTGGGGGACGATCCAGTGCAACCACAAACGTAAGAGGACCACTGGCTTAATTAATGCTGGCTCATGTGCATGCAAAGTCAGCGTGACTCGCCAAACTATACTTCAGTGTGTTTTTGTGGCGTATTATGTGTTTTCAACTCCCCAAGGGGAACTTTTGTGTTTAGAATATCTATATGGGCATTTTACTAATTTCTTGAGTCTTACCTCCATTTCCCTTTTCTCTCAGAATGATCTCAAAAGACCAGTTTGAAAGGAAAAAGAATGACACACTAGACCCTGAACCGTAAGTAGATGTACACACCCACACTTTTTCATTGGTAGTGTGACTGCCATAATGAAAGAAATATAGTCTTTCAAAACGTATAGCTCATATTTGTTTAAGACGTTTATTGCTTAGCGTTATACGGTCTTGCAACAGACAGGCCACAACAGAGCCCCAGGCCAACCTAAAGCCAACTCAAACAAAAGCATTGGTTCACCTGGACGTCTGCATGAACTGGATGAACATGAAAGAACATTCTTAAGTTGCTTGCCTCTTTTGCAGTTAGTGTAACTGCACCCTAACATTAGTTTTTTTAACTGTAGTTTGAACTAAGTAACAGGATTGATCTGTGATGAGACACATCAATGCTGGTGTTAATATTAACAACATTCCAGTTTTTACCAAAATCGTTGCTCTACATGTCAAAATAACCCCAGGTCCTGGCTGGTTTTCAACGCTACACTCCATCCGCTCATACGTCGTCCTATTCAAATGTTAACGTTAATGTTAACGGGGGTTCCCCACTCAGCTCCTCAACGTATTTTTCTAAATTGTCTACTGGGTGGAGTCAGGCTCAGAGCTGATGAATAAAGTGGGGTAAGCGATTATAATCAATACAAATTCAGATAAAATCTCCTCAGTATGTTCTGTGATCAGAAAAATAATCTGTTTCTACACACCTTGGCTCTGTAACTGGGAATGCAAACTTAGCGGTGCAGACCACACTACACAATTACAGTCATGGCAGTGCGTGTCCAATTAGGAGCGGAGCTTCTAGAGGAACACCTCTTCCCTCACCTTTAAGTTAAATAATAATGGTGGTCAGTCCTCTTTCAGAATGACACATGTTCGCTTCATTCCCCCCTCAGGTTTGTTGAATGTAAAGATTGTGGACGCAAGATGCACCAGATATGTGTCTTACACTACGATGTCATCTGGCCTTCTGGGTACTGTAGTTTTTTTACAGTCGACGCAACACTACTGCATGTGGTAACCGTGGCAAAAGCACTCACTCGTATCCCTCTGTTTTTACAGCTTTATCTGTGATAACTGTTTGAAGAAGAGTGGTAAAACACGGAAGGATAACAAGTTTTCTGCACGAAGTAAGTTTCTCCCAGTGCATGTTTCTCCTCTGTATTCCCTGCCCTGGCCATGACATTCACGCATGTGTGCTTACAGGGCTGCAGTCCACGCGGTTAGGAATGTACATAGAGGACCGCGTGAACAAGTACTTGAAGAGACAGAACCATCCAGAAGCCGGAGAGGTGTTCGTGCGAGTGGTCGCCAGCTCTGACAAAACTGTGGAGGTCAAGCAAGGCATGAAAACCCGGTGAGAGGTTTCACCGTAGGAAAATGCATGGCGGTGCACAGATCCTTTTTACTGGAAAATGCAGATAGTTATGCCTTCTTTGAGTCAAGACTAGCATTTGTTTTGGTACTGCTAGAGTAAAGCTTTTCTAGTGTGTATCCTCTTGGCTCTGTGCTTGGCTGCATATTCCATACACTCTAGATCCGAGGTCTTCAACGTTTTTCAAGCCAACGACCATGGCACAGGGGACTGCCTATCACCTATGGTTTAAAATATTTAGTTGCCGGGCCAACAATGTGTAGGGCGGCCTATATTGCCATGAATAAAAGTAAGCCACTAACTAAGCCAATTAAAATAATTGACAGATAATGTTATATATTAATGTATATTTTCTGACATTGAATATTTGGAAGAAAATGATTTTGGGATCAAATTCCTGTGATTCTTGTCCTTTGAATGTATC
Organism: Amblyopsis hoosieri; assembly: GCA_027564755.1. Lineage (NCBI taxonomy): Eukaryota > Metazoa > Chordata > Actinopteri > Percopsiformes > Amblyopsidae > Amblyopsis > Amblyopsis hoosieri. The sequence goes on from JAODUE010000001.1 coordinate 3,694,354, forward strand.
TTTATGTTAAGGTTGACTGATGGCTGCTCATGGCTCGAGACTTGTCAGTATATTACATGTCACAGTATAACATGTTTCTTCATGTTTCTTGGTCTAGTTTGGACTAGACGTTGTGCTTTGAGCCACACTGCTCACCAGACCAGGCTTATGAAGCGTCTGTGACGCTCATTGTTGTTCCCACTAGGTTTGTGGACACAGGCGACATGCCCGAGACCTTTCCCTACAGAACCAAAGCACTTTTTGCCTTCGAGGAGATTGACGGTGTGGACGTGTGCTTCTTTGGCATGCACGTGCAGGAGTACGGCTCCGAATGCGCATTCCCCAACACTAGGTCTGTCTATTACATAACATTATTATTATGATTTTTATTTTTTTTACTACACACTATAACCAATAATTGCCCACTTCTCATAACTGATACCGATCCGATAAAGTTTTTGTAAATTAACAATAAGTTAATAAAATGTTTACACAGCTGATTTAATGTGCAGCGAGTTTCACCATTTCATATTCCATAACTCCGTAAATAACCATTAGCTACCCTAAATATATAAGCCATTTTTTTTGTACCCAAAATGCTGCCACACGTCTTCTACATGGCTTTGACAGAAACCAAAAGACTTCTCCAACAGGTGCAAACGATAGGCAATCAACGTAAGTCTGTGGTTGAGGTGCGCTGGTGGGTGTCGACCGGAGCGGCGCACACAGGGCGCAGATTTAACTTTTGAATTAAAGAATTAATCTCGATTTTGTTATTTGGGCATTTTTCATATAGTTACAAAACAAAACTCTAATGAATCGAATCAATTCGATTTATCTTGTGATTCACATTTCTTCATATGTTTAGCACCACGTGTGATCTAAGCTATAGTTTAAACATGTTCCCAGCTGTGCATACTCTTAACCATGTTTCATCTCTCAACCGTGTGACTCCACAGACGGGTCTACATATCGTACCTTGACAGTATTCACTTCTTCAGACCTCGCTTGCTACGAACGGCAGTCTACCACGAGATCCTCATTGGCTATCTAGAATATGTAAAGAAATTGGGGTGAGTCTTTCTTCTGTTAACTTAAAACAGAATAATCATATTTGTTGAATCCCTCGCTGGTCTCTACATCACAACAGTACCCCGTATAGAGCCATAATCAGTTAGCACATTTGACTACAAGTAGGCTACCGCACTGCTCCATTGAATTTTTTTCCCTAAAAATAAGAATTGAGCATCATTTTGGCATTGAATGTTGTCATACTAAAGCCGCTGTGGTGACGCCACTAGCACTGTCCCATGGCTGACGTGGTGTTACCGTACGTATCTCCAGCTATGCCCAGGGCCACATCTGGGCCTGTCCGCCCAGCGAAGGAGATGACTACATCTTCCACTGCCACCCCGCTGACCAGAAGATCCCAAAGCCCAAGAGGCTGCAGGAGTGGTACAGGAAGATGCTGGACAAGGCCTTCGCTGAGAGGATCCTGCACGACTACAAGGTGGGGGGCTCGACTACAAGGGTTTTCTTTGCTCTTAGTGCTGGGCATTAAAGGCGGGGTTAGTCGTTCTCCAGAGTGCTCGATAATCAGAAGCTCCGCCCCTCCACACATTAAAAGGCATTGTGAAGCCAAGGGCATTGTTGTTGAGTGAGTGGTGTTTGTTTTTAATTCCGATAAGAATTACAAAATGTTTTTTTTTTTTGTTTTTTTTCTCTCCCAGCACGCACAGAACAGTATGCTAGGGAAATGCGAGGGAGATATTTGGTGAATTTGACAGTTTATTAGCTTACAATAGCGGACTATACCTTTTTAAATGCAGCCATATCAACCATATTCTAACTGTTTGACTAGAAGAGGACTGTTGAGTTATTTACCATGGCAGACAATTGTTAAGGCGGGGGGGGGGGGTGTCTTGCTAGCACATGAAGGGCACTGCAAGCTATTAACAACTTGGTGTGGTTGTGACTCGCACCATTAAATGCGGAACCACTGGACGCATGGTAGAATATCTAAAACTTTAACTTTACCGGTCGTCTTTTGCTCTCAGGACATCTTCAAGCAGGCGACGGAGGACCGGCTCACCAGCGCCAACGAGCTTCCCTACTTTGAGGGAGACTTCTGGCCCAACGTCCTGGAGGAGAACATCAAGGAGCTGGAGCAAGAGGAGGAGGATAGGAAGAAGGAGGAGAACACGGCTGCTTGTGAAACTCCTGAGGTCAGAACAATGACGCTGTCTGTCATGTGGCCAGTTTCACAGAGTTCAATGGAGATCTCGGTTGAAAACCGTTCTTAGTCTAGGGCTAGGCCTAACCCATTTCTGTGAAAACAGCCCATTGTCATTGATATTGTCTCCAAAACCTTCCTTGAAGATTGCATGAAATCCTGTACTTAAGAGCGAAACATCAGGGCAGTGATTGCTCAAATAGCAACGCTAGGAAAGTGTAACGTATGAACATGAAACGGTGTTCTATTACAGTCATTCAGTGCAGTTCTGAAATACTGGTGATGCGCTACAGCACAATGGCTCAATTGATAGCTTAGCGGGATTGCTAATGGATTCTAGACAGCAGATGGATCATCCAGGTTTTGTAACAGAATAGATTCACAATCATGTGTTAAACCTTTTATCTCCTTTTTAATATCGCTAAATATGAAAATTAAATGTCCATCTGAAATTGCTAAATGTACAAAACTAAATACTAAAAATGAATAAGGTGCTGTTGTTTTTTTTGTTTATTGTGGCCTGCTTTTCTGGCTCTGTGCAGTTTCCTCACTTTTAAAGTACTACCTGTAGGAAACACTAAACACATTTACACTATTATTTAGACTGTAAATTGTCAATACAACCAGAATGTTATTTATACTTTGAGTCCATACTGATTTAGATAGTTGACAGCCATGTTGTTTTTACTGATTTAGATAGTTGACAGCCATGTTGTTTATACTGATTTAGATAGTTGACAGCCATGTTGTTTTTACTGATTTAGATAGTTGACAGCCATGTTGTTTTTACTGATTTAGATAGTTGACAGCCATGTTGTTTATACTGATTT
>JAODUE010000001.1:3698987-3711367 GCA_027564755.1 Amblyopsis hoosieri
TGGCATCGACTGGATTTCTATATTATCAATAATGTAGTTATCCGATTAATCGAAAAAATAATCGATAGATTAATTGACCAAAAAATAATCGTTTGGTACAGCACTAATCTCCACCCACCGAGACAAAACAGCAGGTAGGGAGAGAGCTGCTACCTGTACACACACTGACAATGTTTAGCTTGAATGTGATCAATTTGGACGGTTTTCTGAGTGTTTTGGTATTTTTAGACTAATCGACTAATCTAAGTTTAACATTTTGTTTAACCGACAACAAAATGAATCGCTAGGAACATCCCTAGTCTGAACGTGCCATGTTCCAACTGACAAAAACTTGATGAAAACTAGCTTCACGTTTAGTCTATTTTCAAGAGCTAACAACTCGCTGTCAGCACACCGCACACCTAAACCACGCCCTTATATGTATCAATACGGTGCTGATTGGTAAGTTCAGTTGCAATTCGGACACATTCGCAATGATTCCTAGGTTTTCCAGACTGAATCTTGCCGTGAAGTTAGACTGAGGCTAAGCAATTGCTGAGCTGAAAGAAAACTACAAATGATTCTGTGTTACACGGTTTCTGTATGTCCTTGAGAAAAGTCTACAATACATAAATGTAATTAATTGTTAGGCTTTAAAATATTTTAATTAAGATTCTAAATGACATTTAGTAAATGTAACACTTGCAAACTATACTTTAATCATATGGCTAAGTGAAATAAGTCTTACATTGGTCTTAATAAGATCTTTAGTGATTTTAAGTAAAACATGAAGGTATTGTGAGACCCCCCTAACCCACCGTGTCTCTCCTCTCAGGACTTTGACCTGTGCATCAGCTGCTACAACACCAAGGGCCACGAGCACCAGATGGTGAAGTGGGGCCTCGGCCTGGACGACGACAGCGGCGGCCAGGGCGGCGAGGCCTCCAAGAGCCCCCAGGAGAGCCGGCGGCTCAGCATCCAGCGCTGCATCCAGTCGCTGGTGCACGCCTGCCAGTGCCGCAACGCCAACTGCTCGCTGCCGTCCTGCCAGAAGATGAAGCGCGTGGTGCAGCACACCAAGGGCTGCAAGCGCAAGACCAACGGCGGCTGCCCCGTGTGCAAGCAGCTGATCGCCCTCTGCTGCTACCACGCCAAGCACTGCCAGGAGGGCAAGTGCCCCGTGCCCTTCTGCATCAACATCAAGCACAAGCTGCGGCAGCAGCAGCTGCAGCACCGGCTGCAGCAGGCGCAGATGATGCGCCGCAGGATGGCCACCATGCAGGGCCGCACCGTGCCGCTGCCGTCCCCGCCCGCACCCGCCGCGCCCAGCGCCCCCCACGCCACGGCCGGCACGCCCCAGCCGGCCTCCAGCCAGCCCCAGGCGCCCGCCAATGCGGCCGCCATGTCCCCGGGTTATCCCGGGGCGCAGCGCGGCAGCGGCCAGCCTCAGGCCCCCGTGTCGCAGGGGAAGCTGGGGCCCCAGGCCTCCCCCCTGCGCCAGCAGCAGTCCCCCGTGCCCCAGCAGCCGTCCCCACAGACCCCACCACAGCCCCAGCAACAGCAGCAACAGCCCCCCCTAGCTGCGGTCAAGATGGCGCGGCACATAGAGATGATGGCCCAGGCCCAGCAGAACCAGCAGGGCTACCGGGTGAGCATGAACGGCCTGCCCCCACAACAGCAGCCCCAGCAGCCCCCCCAGCGCATGGCGGGGCCCATGCAGATGGTGCCGGGCCCCCGGGGGCCCCAGGTGCTGCCGCCGGTCCAGTGGCCGGGGGGCGGGGCGGCCATGCAGTCCGCCCCGCCCCAGGGCGTGACCCCCCCGATGAGGGCCATGCCGCCCCAGGGCCAGGTTCCACAGCCGCCCCCGACCCCCCCACCGCCCCTACAGCCACAAGCCCAGCGCATGCTGGTGCCCCTACAGCAGCAAACCGGCGGGGGGGTGCGGCCGCAGACGCCGCAGCGGCCGGCGGCCTTCGCGCCCAACGCCCTGCAGGACCTGCTGCGCACGCTGAAGTCGCCCAGCTCGCCCCAGCAGCAGCAGCAGGTGCTCAACATCCTCAAGTCCAACCCCCAGCTGATGGCGGCCTTCATCAAGCAGAGGACGGCCAAATACCACGCCAGCCAGCCCCAGCAGCTGCAGCAGCAGCAGCCCGGCCTGCCGGCCATGCAGGTTGGGGCCGTGGGGCAGAGGCCCGGCTTGCCCCCGCAGACTCCTCCCCCCCAGCCCCAGCAGCAGACCCAGGCCCCGGTCCAGGGCATGGCTGCGCTGGGCTCTCAGAACCAGCTGATGAACCCCCAGATCCAGGAGCTGTACCGCCGCCAGCTGCTCAGACAACAACAACAACAACAACAACAACAACAGCAGCAAGGGGGCGGGGTGATGCCTCAAGGCCACCCAGGCCAGTTCCCCCCTCAGGCTCAGGGCACCACCTACTCCCAGCTCCGCATGCAGCAGCAGCAGCTGGCTATGCAGACGGCCATGCCTCAGATGAGCCAGGCCAGCATGGTGATGGACCCCGGGGCTCTGCACCAGCGCATGCAGCAGCAGCAGGCCATGCTGAAGCAGCAGATGGCCTCTCAGCACGCTCCGCCCGGCCCCATGAGCCCCCAGACTCTCCTGCTGGCAGGCCAGCCCCAGGGAGGAGCCCACCTCCCCGGCCAGCCCGTCCTGGGTAGCCCCCTGGGAAACGCCCTGGGTACCCAGGTCCGCTCCCCCGTGCCGGTACAGTCCCCGTGTCCGCCACCATCCCAACAGCCCCCGCCACATTCCAGCTCCTCGCCCCACGTCCAGAGCCAGCCGCAGCCCTCGCCCCAACACCGCCTGTCGGGGTCGCCCCGCCTCTCGGGGCCCGCGGCGGAGCAGAACGCAATGCTGCCGCAGCTCAACGCCCCCGGCAGGGGCGGCCTGAACACTGACTTGGGGGGCATTGTGGGAGACGCAACGGGGGACACGCTGGAGAAGTTTGTGGAGGGATTGTAGCATTTCCTTCGGGAGACCCCACCCCTCTCTTCCTCCCTGCCCCCCCCTTGACGTTGCCAGGGCCGTTTTTCCACAGACTGTCCTTTTTAGAGGGTTTGCTTGCTTCTTTCTAAGGTTAAGAATACTTTTTGTACTGACATGTAAAAAGATGTAAGACTTGTAAAGGAGAAAAAAAAGAGCAATTGGGGTAATAAAAAGTGGTAACAGTTCTAGGCAATGTAATAATGTAAGTATTTCTTCCTTTAAAATGTTGAGGGATTTGCAAATCGCTTCTTAAATGGAATTTAAATCACAAAGAATATATATTTTTGGTTGAGACCAAATGTGCTCAATACTTGTTTTATTTTTGGTTTGTTTTCGGTATGGTTTCATGCCTTTCACTTTTTTTTTTAAAGAACATTTACAATCCAGTTGCATTAAATTCATACATTTTCATTTTGTACTTTTGGAAAAAATGTAAAGCATTTTGTGTTAAAACTGTTTAAAAAAAGAAAAAAGAAAAAAAATCTTGGAATTGGGCAGGGTTTTCTTTCTCTTTTGAAGCTCTCATTCCTGGCAGTTGTAACCTAGTGTTGTACTATTTCTTAAGATATGTCCAGGGAGGCAGAGTGCTCTTTGTATGAGGAGCACTCACTTGTATCGAAATAGGAAATGGCCCGCAGCAAGTTATGTACACATGGGTGTGTATGTGAGCGCAAATGATGACACTGACCCACACCTCCAGCAAGTTTCCCGAACAACTGAGGGGAAAATGGACTGCAAACAAGCATCTTTGTGGCCTGAGTATATGTCTTGCAGGTGTAGAAAAGTGTTTTGCTTTGACATTGAAAAGAGTGTCATAATTTTTGTCATACAAATGTAAAGTGTAAGAGCAAAAGAAATCAGCCCCCGGCTAAACTGAGGTGGAATGATTATCTCTTGGTGACTGCTTGTTTATAGGCCACATCTCAAATGGTACCAGAGTTCTGAGTGTTGCACAGAATGATGTGCTGTTTAGGAATACTGGCTTCATTTGGGATTTACTGAGGAAAATTCATCAGCCATCGTTCCTCTCCCTCAAAAACTTGAATTAGGGGAATTTTTCTCCTATTGTAAGTCATGCAAGTTAAGCAGAATACTATAAATATAAGGAAGAGATTGAAATCACTATAGACTGGTTAAAGACTCGTTTCTTACTTATATACCATATTGTTAAATAAACTGTGCAACAGACTTATGTTGTTACTTTGTTCACTAAATAATGGACCTTGGACCTTACTGTTGGTTACTGTTCTGTTTTAATAAAATGTTTTGTTTAATTCTGCCGCTAATTGGATATTTTGGAACCAAAGACTGTCAGTCAAAACATTTCAGTTATATAATTGCTTATTAAAAAACCATACAAATGGAAGATGTAATAACTAGAGTAGACTAAATCAGCCAGCTTCCTTTGTAAGGTTTTCTTTAATGTGGACATGCTGTATTTTACAGTTAATTTATATTCCCAGAGATGCTTTTAAGAGGCCCCTGTTTTATCATGCCATTCTAGCATTACAAAACAGGTTGGTTGTGCAACTGTTCTTTTACTATAGCTTCACTCTGATTGGCTAACATCAACTCTCATCCAGCCAAGTCTTTTACAAAATTATTTCAATTGATCAGTCTCTCCAATGCAAGTGTGTGTGTGATCTTTATTGGCAAAACAAATGGGCACAATTGTTAAACTGTAGATTTGTTTGTTACTTACAAGACACCTAATTGAAACCAGACAGATTAGGTGTGTGTGTGTGTGTGTGTGTGTGTGTGTGTGTGTGTGTGTGTGTGTGTGTGTGTGTGTGTGTGTGTGTGTGTGCGAGAGAGAGAGAGAGAGAGAGGCCTCTCTGGCAGGTGTTGCAGATACCTACACTAGCGCCTAGCGGATAATTTGTCAGCCGGTGGCATCAGGTTAGATGAGTGAATTAGCCTCGTCACCCCACAATGTGCGGTAAATATGTCGGCAGTTCCCTGATGCAGCAAGACGAGATCTGGGCGCTAGAACCCCAGATGGTATCGGAAGGCTAAGTCAGGCCCACGGGAATCGGAATCCTCCGCAATTCCTCGTCGTAGGGTTGGGGGTTGTGGAACACTTCCTCAAACACAAGTGCCATAAGGTTGAAGATTGTAACCTGTGGAAAAAATGGAAAAGGTACAGTGGTATCATGAAAGTATTCACAGCGCTCTACTTTTTCCACATTTTATGTTACAGCCTTATTCCTAGATGGATTAAAATGATTTTCCCTCAAAATTCTACACACAATGCCCATAATAAAGTGAAAAAATGTTTGACACTTTTTAAAGGTTTTTATTTTTAATACATTTGCAAAATAATTTGCATGTACAGTATACACAGCCTTAAAATGGAGCTCAGGCGCATCCTGTTATCACTGATCATCCTTGAGATGTTTGTAAAACTTCATTGGACTCCACCTGTAGCAAATTCAGTTGACTACATGATTTGGAAAGGCGCACACCTGTCTATATAGGGTGCCGCAGTTAACAGTGCATGTCAGAGCACAAACCAAGCCCAGCTGAAGTCCAAGTAATTGTCTGTAGACCTCTGACAGGATTGTATTGAGGCACACATCTGGAAGGCTACAAAAAGTTTTCTGCAGCATTGAAGGTCCTAATGAGCACAGTGGCCTCCATCATCCGTAAATGGAAGAAGTTTGGAACCACCAGGCTCTCCTAGAGTTGGCCACCCGGCCAAACTGAGCGATCAGGGGCGAAGGACTTTAGTCAGGCAGGTGACCAAGAACCCTATGGTCACTCTGATAGAGCTCCAGCATGGCTCCATGGAGAACCTTCCAGAAGGACAACCATTTCTGTAGCACTCCACCAATCAGACCTGTATAGTAGAGTGGCCATACAGAAGCCACTCTTCAGTAAAAGGCACATGACAGCCCTCCTGGAGTTAGCCAAACGGCACCTGAAGGACTCTGTCTGTGAGAAAGAAAATCCTATCGTCTGTTGAATCAAAGATTGAACTCTGAATCTGAATCTTTGGCCAGCGTTTGCTGTTTTTAAATGTGCTTTATAAATAAAATGACTTGACTTGAATGCCAAGCGTTATGTCTGGAGGAAACCAGGCACCGCTCATCACCTGGTCAAGACCATCCCTACAGTGAAGCATGGTGGTGGCAGCCTCGTGCAGTGGGATGTTTTTCAGCAGCAGGAACTGAGAGACTAGTCAGGATTGAGGGAAAGATGAATGCAGCAATGTACAGAGACGTCCTTGATCAAAACCTCCTCCAGACCGCTCTGGACTTTAGACTGGCGAGAAGGTTCATCTCCCAACAGGACAACGACCCTAAGCACACAGCCAAGATAACAAAGGAGTGGGTTTGGGACAACTGTGTGAATGTCACTGAGTGGCCCAGCCAGAGCCCAGGCTTGAACCAATTGAACATCTCTGGAGAGATCTGAACATGGCTGTGTGTGCACAGATGCTCTCCATCCAACCTCCAAGGAGAATGGGAGAAACTGCCCAAAAGTAGGTATGCCAAGCTCGTAGCATCATACTCAAAAAGACTTGAGGCTGTAATTGCTGCCAAAGGTGCTTCAAAAAAGTATTGACCAAAGTCTGTGAATACTTATGTACATGTGATTTAAAAAAAAAAAGTTTTAGTTTTAGTAAAACAAAATAAAAAAATCAAACAAACTTTTTTCACTTTATTATGGGGTATTGTGTGTTGAATTTTGAGGAAAACATGTATTTTAATCCATTTTGGAATAAATGTGGAAAAAGTGGAGCCCTGTAAATACGTTCCAGATGCACTGCATGTGGAAAGCTACATAGAATAATACAGTACAGTTACTCTTTTTAACAAATAGTTGTGTCCTGCTTGTACAACTACCAGTTTGTCTTCACAGATTGCACTTTATTTGCTGCTCCCTGTCTGGCTTTCTGACACTGCAGTTTGCACACAGGCCTCTCTCTAGCTGGTCTTGGTTGGGGGCGGCTATTTTTATTTATTTCTCCGCCTATTTTACAGACCGTAATTGTAACAGTTCCCAAGTCACATCGACATCACTTATTTTAAAAACAACAAGAACAAATTACTACTTTAATACACATGTCCTGTAGTTCAAAACAAGTTGTTTAAAATAAATGTGCTCAATATATTTTCATGGGTGATATTATATTACGTCGGCTGCACTTCCTAAACGTACTGTAGTAGCCATGGATGTATTACAGCCTACTGTCACAATTTATATGTATAATAATAACATCCAAAAGACGGTTAAAGGGTTAAGGTCACTGAAGGCGCTGTTTTAGTGCGTCATCATAGTGCAACAGAAAGTGTCTATGGTTTGTCTCCTCAAGTTTAGTCTGAAAACAAACTCCCGCCTTTGTGTCGTCTTAAATACATATTACATTAGAGCCTTGGTATGAAATGCTTTATCAGTACTAATGCGAGCAACAGCATTATACCCGTACAGTCATTTACTGAGTGCTGAAGCATAATTTCAGACTATGGACGACTCGGACCAGGACTTCGTAGATCTTTGTTCCAAGCTGCTAAAACGAGTCCGCAAGAAAGAATACGACAATTGTATACTGAGACATTCGAAACCACAAGCCTCTACTCAGCCGGTCACTGCAGAGCCAAGCAACAGAAATAAAAATGACTGGCGTAAGAAAAATGACTCTAAACGTACAGCTGTTGTCAACGCAACACAGCCTGCATCGACTGTCTGTGGTTTGGATCCCACGGAACCTTGTACTAAAGTCGTAGTAGAACATGCGGAACGGGTGGTCCAAGGAGAGGAGCCGCGTCAGTCACAAGAAACATGTCCACCCGTTTCTGCAGACCCTGTCGCATCAAGAGACAACGTCGAAAAGGCCCCACGGCCTAAGGACAAAGTATTGTTTCGAATGCAGCAATTCAAGCGAGTCAGTCCACAAAAGTTAATACACAATGGAAGGACCGAGCCAACTGGGACTGCGAGCTCTGTTGTTCTTCAGCCACCACAAGGACGAGGTGAGATATAGCATCTAACTTGTGTGGGTTACATCCATCTGCTTTGGGACTTACGGATGGGACGATATATGATATTATCGATAAGATCGTGACAGGTCGTGATAAAAATACTCACGATAATCGTATCGTGGTGAATGTTCATTATCGCGATAATCGTGAATATACGCACATAATTAAGAATATTTTCACAAGTGACTTGGAAAAAAGCTATTTAGCTCACTTGTACATTCCAGTTGTATTGATTTAATTATCCTGCATCTTTCCAGTCAATCACAACCATTGTTGAAGGCTTGGCTTGGCGAGGTAATATCGTTTATCGCAATTATTTTGGCCAGGATAATCGTGTATTTTTCATATCGTCCCATGACTAGTGGGACTATACTGTATGTGACCATCCCACTCGGGACTCGACCCCTGCTCACATGAATAACAGAGCAAATGCCTTAGCAAGGGGAGGTGTCAAAGAGTGATGTTTACGTTTGGGGTGCACAATATATATATGATATATATATCGGTATCGTTATTGCGATATCACGTTGTGCAATATCATATTGAAAATGTTGCAGGAAGTGCAATATTCCGTTTATTTAATGTGTCCATTGGCTTAGTTGTGTTTTAGATAGAAAAGCAAGATGTGGCTGAGGAAGCTAATGACATAATAGATATCGAAGAGGAAAATTTGTGGCCAAAATGCCTCCTTGGTAGCTTGGAATGAGTTTTTGTACTTGTACGAGTCCAGTATGACTCAGTTGAAAATGTGTTGTTTTGAATATATTTTTGATGCATTTTCTCATAACCTTTCTGTTTGTACTTTATGTTTAAAAATATAGATATTGCAATTTTCATGATTAATATCGCAATATCACATTTGATCAATATCGTGCACCCCTTTACGTAACTTACTTCACAGCGCTACCGAGTTATTACACTCCCATCTTCCTCTCTGTATGCAGAGTGTCTACCAGAGCCCTCCAGCTCAGGTCTCCAGAAGGATTGCCAGACCAGCGATGAGGAGCTGGCCCTGAAGCTGCAACAGGAGCTGGACAGGGAGGCAGTAGAGGTCCAGTCTGTAGACCTGGAGGACCAGGGCCTCTTCTTCTGTCAGCTCTGCCATAGAGACCTGTCTCACATGACCCCCGAGGGACGCACCCATCACATCAACAGGTCAGCAGGTCACAGTGGGTGTTGTGCTGCTTTGAAACCACATTCGTTTTTCACACGGCAAGTTTATAACCTATTAAAATGACCAGTTGGATGGAAGGAGCTTAATTTCGGAAGATTCCAACCCACATTGTTTGTGTGAAAGTCTGAAGAAGCTCCCATGCTTTCTCTGGATAGTTACACTTGACACTAACCCTTTAGGTTGTACTGTACACAATTGCAAACATGTTTAGGTACAGTATGGTGTGTTTGCACTATTCAATGTTTATCCCTGTTTTTCTGCTTTTTCTGTGGGTACCCATCATTTCTCTGGACACTTTTAAAAACTCACTCGGTCTATTGGGATTGAGTTTAAGAACATCGTGTTTTAGCGTTCTAGCCTTCTGTCCAATGTCTATCGTAGGCTGAAAATGTCTCACGTGCAACAGCGTGGTGGAGTGAGTTTTGGCACAGTTTTCATTTGCAGATTCTGGAATTCCTTCAAAGGCATAAAATGTCACTCATAACTCAACATTGACCAAATATGGCGTGAGTGAGTTTTGGAAATGTTTTTCCTCAGTTTAACTTGACACTAACTTTTCATGTTGTATTGTACACCATTGGAAACATTTTAAAGGTGCAGTGTACTATTCAATGTTTCTCCAATGTGCCTCTTGCAGATGTCTGGATGCGAGTGAAGACAGTGCCCCAGCCCCTCCACCTCCATCTGCTGTGCCAGACTGTCCCATCTGTGGCAGGAGGTTTAAGTCCCAGAAGAGCCGCGGTGCCCACCTGAAGCGCTGCTCCGCGGCCATGGAGGTGTCTCCAGCCACGCTGCTGCAGTGTGTGCACAGGCAGGCTGCTGAGGCCCAGGGTGAAGCCGTTGACACCATCCAGTGAGTCGCCCCGGAGGGGAATAGTACTACAGACACTGCATAGAGACAGACAGACGGTGGTAGTACCACAGACACTACATAGAGACAGACAGACAGTAATATTTATACATGTTACTACCTACATGTTATTACATCATGACAGTAGCACACCTACCTACCCCCTGTGGTCAGGTGGCGCCTTGCATGACTGACACCAACATTGGTGTATGTGTGTGTGTGTGTGTGTGTGTGAATGTGAGGCAATACTGTACAGCGCTTTGAGTGGAAGGCTAGAACAGCGCTATGTAAATGCACTCTATTTAGACCCTAAGATAATAGTAAAAATATAGGGAACATTAAAACAAAGATGTAAAAGATTGTTGACATCACGCCAGAAAGAAGAAAATGGTGTGTTGCAATGTGCTGTAAGTCCTCTGCCTCTCCTACTGCGTTTCAGTGTGCCATCTGGAGGCTCCAAGAGGAAAGGACCCTCCAACCCTGCCCTGCCGGTGAGGAAGAAGCCCAGGAAGAAGGCCCAGCCCCTGGACGAGGACACCATGGTGGCCCTGGCTCTCTCCTCCTCCCTGATGCAGCAGGAGAAACAGTGGGCTGCAGACAGGCTGTCGCATGGAAGTGCCTCTGCCTTCCACGTCTCTACGGGCCCGCAGCTCAAGTGGAGGCCCGCCCATGGTACACTCATGGGACTATGTGACGTGATGTGATTTAGAAGAACGCTATCTAGCCGCCCTCTGTCACCGTTTGAGCCTTAAAGGCAGGGTCAGTCATTCTTGACAACGCTTGCTAACGCCCGTCCCTTCAATAACCACAGGGTGCTCTCTCATAAGCTCCGCCCCACACTTTGTAAACACATTGCAAAGGCTAGATGCTTGTTGTTGTGAGCGATGTGCACCAGTTTGTTTATATTCCTATGTCTGGTGCCAGGGCTGTGTAGAAGTACCGGATAATCACAGAGAATGGTAAGATAGCGGACCCTGAGGAAATATTTGGCGTATTAACAACCGCAGCCTATACCTTTTCATAGGGCACAAAACAACACCCCATGCCCCAAACAAAGTGGTGCAGCCAACACAACAACATTGCCCTAGCCTTCGCAATGCATTTCCAATGTGTGGGGGCGGAGCTTCTGAGGGAGAACCCTATATGGCATTGAAGGGAGACGTGTTTTCGTTTTGTAATTTCAAATATCAACACGCTTTCTCCAGAATGACCTCTAATCTAATGACACCTCTATAACAGCGATTGTAATTGCCTTGCGTCAAATCGATTATGACTGACGCCGTTTTTAGGCTTTGCAACTTGACGTGGTCGCGTGATTGAATGCGTCACTGTGTGTTTAAAATGTTGTTTGTGGACGTTTTACGCCACGACTCTCTTGTAAAAGACGTTTGAATCCCAATGAGTGTTTTACCTGGTTAAATAAAGGATCCCCCCCCCCCATCCCGATGCAGGTAAGAGTAAGGGCAAGAAGAAGAAAAAGGGGGTCGTCCCACGCCCTCCCCTCCTGCTGGTGCAGGACCCTGGGGAGGCCCTCGCCAGGCTCCAGGACCGCGTGGCGGCCCTGCTGCTGCGGCACCGCCCCCCCACGGCCCCGACGCCCTCACGCCGCCCCAGCGGTCTGCCCGCCTGGGGCGGCGCTGCCCCCCTCTGGCAGAAGAGCGCGCTTCGGGACGGAGAGGCCCGCTGTCGCTCTGAGTTCTACACGGCCGAGCTCAGAGGGTTTCTTCTGCCTGCGGAGAACGAGGTGAGGAGAGGGATGTGACGTCTTGTGGATCGCCTAATCGGCCAAAGACAAATCGTTTCTTTGACGTTGGAATTGTAAACGCATCTGGCAGGTTGGCCATTTGGCCGTGACATGGAAATGTCACATATAAACCACACAAATAAGATACAAACATGATTGATTTAAAGCCTTTTCCATTTTGCCCCCTGGACATCTAGAGTGGCCCTGCCTCCACGCCTGAATCCTCTCTCCTACCACCTGCCAGAGAAGACTCCTCCCTCTGCCCGCTCCAGAGCCTCACCCCCTCTCATGCGGCCCCTGCCCCGGGCCTTCCCGCCTCGGGCTCAGGGCTCCACATCGCCAGCCAGGCCATCAGAGACCTGATGAAGCTGTCTGAAGAGGGTATCACCCTCTCCCAGCTGGGCTGCTGCACCACAGGCCCTGCAAGAGGTGATACCAGCGATGCACGCACGCACACACAGACACAGACACTCTGTCTGTCTGTCTGTCTGTGAGGTGACACCAGCGACACACACACTCTCTATCTATCTGTCTGTCTGTCTGTCTGTCTGTGAGGTGACACCAGCTACACACACACACACACACACACACACACACACACACACACACACACACACACACACACACACACACACACCCAAGAT
>JAODUE010000002.1:0-17127 GCA_027564755.1 Amblyopsis hoosieri
ATCCCCTGCATCAAAGTCTCAGGCATCAGCCCAGTGATTGGTAGGCCTACGTCTACGGCATCACCGTCATAGGGAAGAGCTTCTGTCGGCTACACATGTAGCCTAGGTCCGTGTATGTGATGGCATCACGTACTGATGCGCAGCAGTTGTATCAGACTTAAGCGTGAGCTGCAGATTCAAAAATGCTTGGGAAAATGTACCTTCTGTGGACGCTACCGCACTACTTGATCAATTAAAGACCGTCGCTACTGAAAAGCTATTTGATTCAGAAAACAGCGCCGCTACCGCCACGCTACTCATGTAGTTTAACTAGTAGCATCGCTACTTACAGTGAGCTACTTGTAGCGACGCTACTGCCCAACACTGGCTACCACCCACTACCACCAGTAGGGATGTGTGTAGGCTCCTGACACGGTGTGTCCCTGCCTGCCTCTGCAGCCAGAGCAGCAGCCTCACAGGGAGCCAGAGGAGCCCGGCCCTGCAGAACGGTCAGAGCGGCCAGAAGGCCCCCGGGAGCCCCAGTGAGACAGGAGGCCAACAGGAGGCGCTGTTGGACAGTAGCAGGCCCAGCCGAGCAGCTGGGGACCGGAGGTACTGTGCGTGTGTGCGTGCGTGCGTGCGTGCGTGTGTGTGTGTGTGCGCGTGTGGGCGTGCGTGCGTGTGTGTGCATGTGTGTGTGTGTGCGCGCGTGCCCTGACTATAGTCCAGTGATGTCGTCCCTGCTCGCGGTTGGCAGCACAACCAGAGTTTAGTTAAGTTTACATTTAAAAAGTGAACAGACCCTGCTAACACATCCAGCATGGCTGGTCACCAGCATAAGGTGTGTTTGCATGCTGGAACCAGCAGCTGGTTGCTGGTGTAGTGCTGGTATACCAGCTAGACCAGCACTAACCAGTATGAACCAGCTTGGACCAGCATGGAATGCATACTGGTTTATGGTGGATTGTTTAGCAGGGGAATCATCACAGAATGGTATTTTTCATATTGTTTGGGTTATGCCATGCTCTGTTTCATTTAAGATTCTTTAGCTTTGGACATAGAGTTAAGATATGTTGAGGTCTTATATGCTGTTTAACTACAAAAGTAAAAAGTCAACTGCCGGCACAGATTACAAGCATCACACCTCGAAAGGAAAGCAACGTTCCCTAAAGTATTACTATTATTATTTCAATAGTGACAATACAATAAATAAAAAGTAAAGCCAACGCTGTAAAACAGACGTAGCTGCCCTCTCATTAATGTAAGTTGCTACGGTAACATCACAGCCTGGGCTTTTACATGTCCGCTGAGCGATCCTGCACCTGTGACGTATTATATAAGTGCTGACGCACTCGCTTGCATGTAGCAGAATACTTACTTTGGCTAGTTAGTGATCTCTACATGGGACAAACTCCAGTCATTTCCGGTGGGAATATGTTCCTTTGACAAAACAGGAAAGTTTGCAGCATATGACTTAAAGGTTAGGTTAGAAATTCAGTTAGAAGTCCATATATGGACATCAGCACCATCGAAGATTACATGTGTCTGGCCAGGTTTATTGGTACCAACCAGGATACTGGCAGGTGCAGACAGATGACACATTACCTGCACTGCGTTCATTCTCTTGGCGTTGATGGGAGAGGTGTTTTTGTTTTGAGTTCAGTTAGCCAGAAATCGAAAGAATGACTGACCCCGCTTTGAGGTTTTACGTGCTTAAGCAGCATCCTTGTTTGTTAGCTTGTAACTGTAATTGCTAAAGTGCCCAGCAGGTGGCATCCTGTTCCATTCATGTCACCCTGGCTATATTCATTCCCATGGTCCTGCTATTGAAGTACTTGCAACAGAAAGGCACCATGTTTGTGCAGAAACAGGCCCTTCAGCAAGCCATGTTTCTGGCCAGACAGTAACCATAACAACAGCTCATCCCCCGCCTGTGATTGGTCTGACTCTCGTCTCGGCCCAGCCAATGGGAAGGCCTTGTGTCATCATCCGTCATCACGTTGCATGTCGCTGTCCGTCCCCAGGTTCACAGGTAGCATGGACCGCCGTACATCGCCATGGTCCCCGCCTCCACCACGCACGCTCCCCGACACCCCTTCCACGCCACACAGGTACTGGGCTGCCTCCTTCCCTGGCTCCTAGCCTGACTCCTTCCCTGCCTCCTTCCCTACCTCCTAGCCTTCATGGGCATGCCTCCACCCTGACGTCATACAGCCCAGCTTTCTCTTAATATCTTCATATCTCATGTTTATTATGCGGCTCTGTGTTTCCTGTCTTTTACGCTCCACCGCAGTGCCGATTTTTAGTAGAATGTGTTTCTCGTCTCCGTGACAACCTTGAGGGTTAACCGAAGTAGAGAACACCGGCTCACTATTTACTAGTGATGTTTCCTCCTGCGCGCGCACACACACACACACACACACACTGGTTTGTTATCTTGTTAACGGGGCAACATCTCTGTCTGTCTGTCTGTCTCCCCCCCCCTTCCTCCCCAGCAGGTCGGTCAGTGGTAAGAAGCTGTGCTCCAGCTGTGGCCAGCCACTGGGGAAGGGGGCAGCCATGATCATCGAGACCCTGAGCCTCTGCTTTCACATCCAGTGCTTCAAGGTGTGTGTGTGTGTGTGTGTGTGTGTGCGTGTGTGTGCATGCAGTCTGTCTGACCCAGCAGCTCAGCATCACTTGTTTTATTTATAAATATGTGTGTGTGTGTGTGTGTGTGTGTGTGTGTGTGTGTGTGTGCAGTGCGGGGTGTGCAGAGGCCAGCTGGGAGACACCACCACAGGAACAGACGTCAGGATCAGAAATGGCCTCCTCAACTGCCACCAGTGCTACATCCGCTCCCGCTGTGAGTCTCCTCCTCCGGTCGGCTCCTTCTGGGTCTCCTTCTGCGTCTCCCCCTTCTGTGTCTCCTTCAGCCATGAGTACATGTGTCCCTAATAACCCCCCCCCCCCCCTTCCCCAGCGGCAGGACAGCCCACCACGTTGTGACGGACAGCTCCTGTTGACGGACAGCTGCTGTCCTCCGATTCGTGTCCTTTGGCGCCCGTGTCTCGACGTCCGTGCTGTCACTCGTAGCGAGTAACCAACGGTAACATGCTTAAGAAAACATACACGTCATCGTCGGTGTAAATGAGTGACTCGTCATGACGGACTCCATCGGCCCACTCGTTACCACAGATTCTTTTGTTTTATCATTCGCTGTGGCAGCAGCCATCTTGATTTTGAAATTCTTCACTGAAAACATGTTGCAGTCCTCTAATCTGTGGTGACCAATGCAGGCATAGTGACAGTATGAATATTTGGGGAAATGATTTACTGGTATCCAGGTCTTAGCAATTTGCTAATTATGATTAAGTAGTTGTTGTTGTTGTTTTTTCTTTCACGCTATATAGACCTATTGGAAATATATTTTGACTGACTTGAGGTCTAAAGGCTGTCATTTGAGAAAGATGTTTGAAGTCCTTGATTTGGAATCGCTGGATAGAATCCAAAGTCTGGATTGAATTCCTAATAATTGTTTAGGCAGCTCTGACTGGAGAAATGTTCCTCTAGCAAGCTTTATTCAACAATAATACAGACGTTTCATTTTGCTGTTTAATGGTAATTGCTTTGGCCCAAACACTAACCAGGTGTTGTCTCGTTGATTCTTTTAGTTAACACATTTTTTAATGTAGTTTCATCAATAGAGCAATAACAGGACTAGTTAAATATTTTACGTTTGTTCGCAGCGTCTAGAACCTTGTGTTGAGTATTATTACATCATGTGCCTTGGTGTGTGTGTGTGTGTGTGTGTGTGTGTGTGTGTGTGTGTGTGTGTGTGTGTGTGTGTACACTAAGGAAAGCCATGTTTATTGTGAAGAGGCAGATTTTCAGTGCTAAAATCACAGTGTACTTAGATTTGTACACAAATGATGTTTCATCCATTCAGACTTGACTTGGTGATTTGCAGCCATGCGTCCATGTTTAAAAACAATGTAGAAATCCATTCTGGGAAATATTTGCTATGGGCCTCCATCTCTGTATTGAAAAACATAAATTTTGTTTTGAATGTCATTTTCTGCAGCAAGTATAGACAAATGTATGCTTTTAACTTACCTAATTTTGATAAATGCTAATAAAAATAATTATAAGTAGCTACATAGTTAAATGGCATAAATAATATGATATCACATACCAGCAATTGCAGCTGTGCAATATTAGTGGAATACAATTTATGATCTGTGCTGGAAGTTTGATATATTAAGCAATATGCTCCATATTACATTTTATGAGACAAAAAAATCTGTTATGTATTGTGGATATGTAAATGCACGTTTAAGCCTATACCAAATATTTGCTGTATGAAAGCAAATTGCATCTTACTCCTGATTTCCTTAACTGTTTGAACCAACCTTTTCTTTTGGGTTAATTCCTCTGACAAACCGTATTTTTAAGCTTATTTTATTATTTAGTTAATAAATCTTGAATGAACATTATTGGTGGTGAGCTGTGAGACATGAAAGCTTATGAATACTGTATTTATTGTAATATTCACCTCAACACTACAGACGATTAATTGGATGTGCAAGTGCAAATGCATTTATAGCATACTGTATGTTTATAATAAAACAATATAAAATAACTCATTGTCGTTATGCAGTTGGTTTTGAATTGTGCTTATTTCATAAAACCCGAATAACCCATAATCACAAAACAATGGTTCATATCCCACTATTCTAGAACTTAGAATATGAGCACGTGTAACAGCTGTTGTATGGAATATTAACATTCATTTTTAAATGGTATTCCAAATAATGCATGTAGAAAATAAAAAATGTTATTTCAATATTACATGAATGCAGGCTTGTTGTAGTGACACCAAATTGGTCGTTTGGTGCTATGTGTGGTCCTAAACGTAGCGTTGACATTTATTCGTGATTTTCAGAATTTCTGAAAGGCTTCTTATTGTTTTATTTATGTACTCTGTTATGTTGATCATCCCGGTTAATATTGTAAGTAGTCTACATGTTTTATGTGTGTTTTTTTTTTTTTTTTTTTTTTTTTAAAGAAAACATGACAATGCAACTTGGACTATTATAATTTTTTTGTTTTTTTTTATCATCAACAATCATTTCAATGGTACACCTGGAAAACTATGTGCACATGTAGAAATATCTCCTTAAATATAAGCATTCATTACCTACATATAAATAACTTTGAGAATCCCGGACAAAACATGTTACATAATGCTCACAAAATTAGGAAAATCGTAAACTTAGACAGAGACAACATGCAAATTATAGAAATAAATACAATGTTTGCATCCACCCCAACCCCCCCACCACCCCTTTTTTTTTTTTTTTTTTACCCAAAATAAATTCTTCTGAGGAAACTTTGTAAAACATCAAGGACTGTATGATCTACATGGCCTATGGTCAACTATATGTGACAGTAATACGTATTAACACTATACAATTTGAGCCACAAAAACACTGCCGTAAAAAGACACACAAACAAAACATACATATTCCTGTTAAGAGGTGAACATTGCAGTACTTTGTGCCTTTTTCGAGAAATAATTGTTAGACTGATATCGATAATTTAAAGAAACTATATTCACGAGCTCTGGGAACTGTACCACTTGCAGAGCGAGATGTGTGGAATGGAAATTAAGTTGTCGAATATGTTACTGGACAACATTGTGAGCGTTAATGTCGTGAATTACATTTTTGTCGCTGATAAAACCAAGCTGAAGTTGCTAAATCGGCTTCTGTCGCTCTCTGGGGGCATGTTGAGTCCAACAACCTCTTGTGATTTCTCTAACATGACCGTCACGTTTCTTGCCACCACTCAAGTGTCCAGGAGGCAAAGCAAAAATAAAGAGCCGTCATCTATGACTACATGTCATTGTCCTTCATTCTGTCAGGAGAACTATACCGTCCCCCACGTCCATTCACGCTGTTCAGTCTTAGGAAGCATGGTTCATCGTGTTCTGGGTCTCCCAGCACCCACCTCCTCCGCCCCTGCTGTGAGGCGGGATTAGAACATGCTGGTCTTTACTAGCGTCGCCTTGGCTCCGTTTTGTCTCTGCAGCGATGACAGTACGCTGGCGAATGGGCCGCCCAATGAGTCCGGGATGGAGGTGATGGTCCCCGGGGTGGTGGCCCAGCCCTGGGTCTGCGCGGTGGGTCCCATGCCTGTCGCCACCGAGGTCTTCACCTGATCCACCTGTCCGTTTCCGGCGGTGTTGACCTGGCCACCGGTGGGGCTCGGCCCGCTGCAGTTGGAGGTGGGCACGGCGTTGGGGCCCGGTCCCCCAGTACTGTCGGGGTCGGTAGATTTGTTGTCTTTGCTGTCTTCGTCTCTCGAGTCGGGTTTCTTTCCAGAGCCGTTCTTTGCGGCGGCTGCGGCGGCCGCGGCCGCGCGCTCTTGCTTGCGGAACTTGGCACGTCGGTTCTGGAACCACACCTGTCACACAAGACGTAGCCATAGGTTATGAACTAGGTATCCATGTCCTCATGTGACATATCCCAGTTGTTTGTGCATAATTCCTATGCTTAAGTATTTTAATTGAATTTGAATATTGAACATTGTAAATGTAAAAATGTAAACTATATTGACTGTAAATGTTTGTCGTTAGTGAAACACTAAAAATAGGCCAATGTTATTGTACACCTATTCAATTAATTAATTAAATAGTAATGTTTTCTAGTCAATATATGTATTTGTATTTGTAGGCTACCATAACTCAAACATACACGCGCGTAAAGACGTGCGTAAACTGCGTGCATCTCGTGGTGCCAGAAGCTGTGTGGTGTAGCTGTATACCTGCACTCTCGCTTCGGTCAGATCGATCTTAAGGGCCAGTTCCTCTCGCGTGTATATGTCCGGGTAGTGTGTTTCAGCAAAGACCCTCTCGAGTTCCTTGAGCTGGGCGCTCGTGAAGGTGGTCCGAATGCGTCTTTGCTTTCTCTTCTCGTTCAGTCCCCCGTGGTCCGTGAAGAGTTTGTAGGGAACTGTAAACGGAATGAAACCGTTAAAGGAATTCGCTGCGGTCTTATCTGTAGAGTAACGGAAAGATAGGGTTATCTCCAAGTGGCATGTTGTCAAATAGCAATAAATTAAAATTCATTTTTTGTATAAAATTCCCTTTATACGGAACAGGTTGCTTATTATATTTAACCCCCCGAATACATGCGAATTTGTGGTGAATTCATAACGTCACTGACTTACAAAGTGGTTAATTGTAATGTTAAACTAATTGTTTAGATTGAGGTTCAAGTTTGGAAACTTGTCATAATGTTTCCATCAGCAACAAGCGGTAATGATGGAAACATTACTGTACTGCCAATTCTGTATCAATAATGAGCTTTAGTCTTTGGTTATCTAATTATTTTCGAAGCTTTATGTCTCATCGCAAAGTAAATAAATTATGCCTATCATTTTGGCAGCTTAAGATAATTTTGTTGGCGGTTTGGGTGTGACTGGGATAGTATAACCCAGTAACCGAATTACCGCTTGCCTGCAATCGCTTCTAACGTGATAAATTCTTTCATTTGTGTAAGCAAATTTAGTTTGGTAAATACTAAACACATTTCCATTTTCAAATGCAATCAAGGGGTCCTATATACCCACGCGGAGCCCGCGGAACGGTGGGCAAAACTGGCGACGTCTTACCTGCGGCGTACGGGCTGCTCTGGTGGTCCCGCAGGGTCCCCAGACTGCACGAACCCGGCGTGAGCGACGGGCAGCCGGAGGTCGCGCCGAACGTAGTCCTGATCGGATTGTACTGAAACCCGCTGGCCTGACTGCAAGAGCTGAAGTCCGCGTAGGCCGACGCCAAACTCGACGTGTCCATTCCGGCCATACATGACTCGTAGGCGGAGGAATTTAGGTAAGAATACTCCATTTTATACATTTGAAAAGGCTCGCCGGAGTTAGAAAGTTGCACTTCCCGGGAAAAAAATAAACTAAAACTCAAAATTGGATTTAAAAAAAAAAGGACGCGCGGTGTGCGTGAGGGGATAAATGTCTTGCTTAGTTTGGACTGTTTTGAATGAGGCTAAACCGTGGCTAGATGTTCACCGTTCAGCGCCCGCTACAAAACTGGCCTCCTTTATAGGAGCCTAGCCCTGTTTTATGAAAAGCCCCCTAAGAGCCGCCTAGCCCGAGGTCTCTAGAGCATATAGTCCTCATAATAAACTTGGCTCTTTCCGCTTGGACAATAGCAAAGCGTTTGGTCTTATTGCTAGCGCTTTTTTACATGACAATAACTCATCAGTCTATTGGGCTGGCACTGGGGCCCGCGCTGTCCAACCTCCCTATCATTGATCCCCTGCATCTCTAATTAGAATTTAATACCGCGCCATTACGCGCCAAGCCCCACCGCCCCACTCCTCCCCTCTCTCTAACCACCGTCTTGCCCTTTAATTCGATCACACCACTTGGAAATAATGAAAGTTGGGTGACGATTCTCCCTGATCCAATTTTCTCCAAGCTTTTAAGCCTTTTAACCGACCATATACCTTGGGCCGAATTTCACATATAGTATTCCCTCTCTCTCGCTGCCTGCTCGTCTTATCGGACTGTTTTCACCCTCCCCATACTGCCCGTATACCTCCAAGTATAAAATGCGTCAAAACATCACCGGAATATATTGTTTAATAATTAGGCCTATATGCCATTTTTGTGTTTTTTTATTTATTTAAAGCTTGTGACCTTGCTAAAAACGAAAACAAATTGCATTTATATAATATTAGGCTAACGCATAATCTCCTTTTATATAGTAATATTTGAATGCGTTTAATTTAATTACTTACATTTTACACCATGAGTTATTTTCAAACAAACACATTCTGTTTTTTTATGCTTAAATCGATTATTTTTCTTATGTACTGCATGCAGTATATTGCAACATTAAACTTCAGGGGGTGCTTTTATGATTCAAATGAGTTTGTAATTACTGTTATTGCCGTCATAATTCCTTTTATTTGCCGAATAACATCTTTCTAATGAAAGTAACGAACTGGTGAAACAGTCATTGGACCTCATATTAGCCTCACAATATTCACTGATTGGTTAATTTGGTTTCAGTAATAAGGTTGTACCCTTTTGCGCAGTGTTTACACCCGCATTGGTCGTTCACTGAATCAGATTTTACACGCGCAAGTTGTCTTTATTTGGTTATTTACACGGTGTTATATTCTGTGGCCTGCTAAAGCAACAGCGACGATGCTGATTCAGTGTGATATACGTTTGACGTTATGCCATCAATATAATTTTGAATAGTTAATGATATTTGTTACGTACTTCAATGCCGCAAAAAATATTAGTTGTTTTTTATTGATGTAGAAAATATAACTCGTTTATCGGGTTTGCAATCTCGTAGGCTATCATTAGATAAATATTGTTTTGATAATTATGACTATTTTATGTCTGAATGATTTGAAACATTAATTTATTTGATTTAGGCTACTGCAAGAATCTGACGGCCTGGAATCTAAGGAAGACTGAGATAAGCATATAGTTATTATGTTTATTTACAGACGTTGACGCTTTATGTTCAAACTACACCGTGCTTGTTGCACAAATGCTCCTATTAAACCAAAGCCATATCGGCAGAGTTTGCCATCAATTATTTTTTTTCACAATCGCTGACGTGTTGCAGTGTGTTAGTCTTCTTTATGTGCGAGTTCTCATTCAGCGACCGGGAGACTTAAAAAGTTAATTCTTTCTTGACACAACCCTGTGCCTATTATGTAAATCTTTTCTTTTTGGCTTTTCTGCACGCGAGCCGGGACCAAAAAGTTGTACCAAATGGTTAATTTGATTATTGAAACCAAAGAGCCAAATGGTCCACCGTCCACCATGCACGCGTCTGGCAGCGAAAAAGAAGCCATCTCTAGGAATTAATCTAATAAAGATGAAAGAAACGAGAAGTCTTTTCTGATATTTCGCCGAGGCAAATACAATTATAGCTTTTAGGCATCGGTTTCTTTTCACTGGAATGGCTTTTTATTCAGGCTCTCTATAGTACATATATTCCACCAGCTATTGGGATGCCTCCTATTATATTTTCAGCATATCCTTTTAATTCTGTGGACGGTTAAAACTCGCAGGGCAAAATGAGATCATGTTAATAATGTAATATTTTTGATTCGACACTGTTAAAGCTCTCCTCTGCTATCCGTCGGCTGACACGGTGAACGCAGAAATGTGGATTAAATTTAGCAGGTGAAGCAGTTATGGCTTCCGAGCCTGACGCAATATTCAGGTAAACACACAAAGAGGACTCTCGGCTTTTCAGTAAATGGAGCAAGATGCGATTATCCAGCTACTTTGTGGTAATAATCGCAAGGGCCACCAGACATCTTTGAAAAGCCCTCAACGTGAAGCTCGGTCTCGAAACGCAAACACAGGCGCACGGAATCAGTGATTTACAGTAACATAATGGTTATTTAATTAAAGTAACGTGGCAGTTAAGATGTAATTCAATGCTATATTAAGAGCAGCAACCATATGCTGTCACTTAAATAAATCAGCCAAATGCGATGTTTGCAAGGCACTACATTTCCTCGGTGAGTATCTGAGAACAATGGCTCGGACAGACGCTCTAAAATCCTCTCTATTTAGCGCGCGGACGTTGCTCAGCAATATAGGAATGTGGGTCGACTGGAGGGACAAAAAGAGGGACACCATGTCATTGTCTCCGAATGGATTGGGTGGATCCTGTCCCAAAAAGGTCTAGAACAGAGGCGGGGCGGGGGGGGGCCCGATGTCACATTTCACTGTAACGTCTCACTCCAGCGCCCGAGGAGATCTCCGCTTATCAAAACCGTTATTAATAAGGGCGTGTGCGCTCACAATATAAAATATTTATTCGCGATGCTCCTGTGACAATTTAGTCTGATATCTCAATTTGACAGACTGAGAGCGGCGCTGTCCCGATTTTACCTGCAGCGCATTTAGGAGTAGGAATAATAATAACTCACAGAAGCCATCCGTTCAAATAGGCTATAAGAACGCATTGGCCTATAACCTATATGAGCCCATAGCCATATCAACCTATGTATTCTGTATTTTATGTTAATAATTTTGTTTATAGTATAGTTTGTTTACTAATAATGTTTCCTCGTGTTTTTTTATAGCTAATAGTTTTTCATTAATTATTAATCATATGTAGCCCATTTGTTTATTTATTATTATAATGTTTTTGTTGATTTCCAATTGAACAACATATAGGAGTTTAGAATTGATGGACGCGGTTGTGTGAAAGCTGGCTGTTCCGGGCCGACGCACACGACGCATCACGTTTCCACACGCACAGATGGAAAATGACATCTGGGGAAGAGGTAAATTAAATTAGAAGATCATGATCTGCCCCGGTGTCTGTATAGGAAAACTTCCACAAAAGACCTGCTAGTCATAATTGTGCAGTGCTGTTTTTGTCCAATGTGCTCATTCTGATGTTGCAAACCTGCCCGAGTCACATCGACGACTGAGGCCTTCATTCCAGATGTAGGTTGCGATGCATATACTACATGCCCGTGATATTTCTATTATATAGGCATATAAAGGGAAAGGTTCAGGTTTGTATGCTATAGCCTATCATGCAAATGGAATATTTGTAATGTATAAATGTTGTTTTCAAATGTCACAGGAATATTTGCATGCAGGCAGACTCATGTACTATTCTGCTATTATCCCGAATATTACAAATATGAGTCAGCAAATACACGGACATTATTGATTATGGTTTAGCGTATAAGCAACAATCGCACGATCTTTTTGGGGGATCAATTATATAAACATTGATTGTAACATTGATCACAAAGATACAGTATGTTTAAATCTGTACTGTATAGGGTATGATTTTCTGTTGCTAACTTCTGTTCCTGTTGTCTCTCAGGCCCGGCAGCAGCCCAGGCCGAGGTCCAATACCGGCTCTGCTCGCTCCTGGCCCGGCATGGACGAGTTTCAGATGCTCCCTAATGGCCAAGCGACTAGCGGGTGGATTATCATAAAAATCTTATTCCGAGGGATAAGATTAGCGATCATATTGTCCTCCAACGATGCCCTGGCAGGAGCGAGAGCCTGGCAAAGGAATCAATTACTAAATTAGTCGAACCTCTAAGTCGACATTAACGTAGAGAAATGCCATCGACCACTCTGAAATAAGATTTTGAAAAGATGTGATCATTAAATCTCTTGCCAGTGTTCAAGAATTTGATTCATAAAATTGTCTGAAATGAGATGGAATTAAATTCTTATCGGAGCTCTTGTCATCATTTCATCTCATGCTGTTTAACATTGGTCAATGGCCTTCACGAGATCTCCCCTGTAAATAAACTTGGTAATTGAATATCCAGCTCTCCGCAGACAGTGTTTGCTCCTTACTAATCTGTTGCAGCGAGAAGTTGATCGCATAGAACCACGCATGCGCCAGACTGGATACGTCTCATCCAGGCCGTGACAGTTGGGCTACCCCTGCCTCAAATAAACACCACGTGATTATTTATCACAGTGCATATACGACTGTATTGTAGCCGTAAACTCCCAAACATCCATACTGCTTTATCTGCAATGGTCATCTGTCATTGGCTGCCTGCATTTTAACCTGTGCACTCCTGTAGGGTCGAGGCATATTTTATTTAGCATAGTCTACTGGCATTATGCCCCCCACATGAGCAATTGACGATTATTAGGCCAAACCTCATAAATCAGCTGCATGACCCGTTATTATTGTTGAACTGAATAGCTGTTGGGGAAGTTGGGGTCAGTGTCATTAACTTGCCCCCCACGGCCCCCCACGGCCCCCCACGGCCCCCCCCCACACACACATTCATAGAGCCGTGCGGCCCCCGCGCGCACATCTTAATCACGCATGCATTAGCGCGAGACAGCGGCCCATTGTGCGCGCGGATAGGTTCTTACTGGAATCACGCGATTAATGGTCGGCGGGCGACGGGGCCGCGCACGGGCGACGGGGCCGCGCACGGGCAGTGATGGAGCGCTTTTTAATGTCTCCGGTCAGTGGCGGGGGGGGGGGGGCTCGTCTCCAATCCATCATAACATGTCAAGGTCATTGTGCATGCTATGAAATATAATACACGCGGCATTGTGCTGTTTATTGCGCTCGCATTATCGTATGCAGAATATTCAACAGTAAACACCTGCTTTCATTTTCTTATGGGGGCTAATTTGTTTCGCCCCGCACCAGTCATGCGCCCTGGCCTCATATTCTATGGATGGCGTCTGACCCGAGCACATGGCCAACACTTGCCCTATATAGGCAGTTATTATGTTTCTGTCCAGAATGGGAACATGACATATTAAATATTAGAAATATAGAATGATTATTCAGATATGAAAATACATGTTGTGATATGTGCTTAAACCTGTATCAGACCATCACAAAATAAATTATAGCCTGCAGAGAAATGCTCTGTGTTTATTGTTTTTGAGGATGTGAAAAAATATTTGATTCAAAAAGATCAAAAAAACTAACCTCAATATGTAAATATTCTAGGTTTTGGAAAACTGTTATCCACAAGATTTCAAATATATTGAAATAATGTTTATGCACATGACATATTTTAAATTGTAGTCATATTTAATATTTGTTTATGTCACATACGACATTCATCTTTTTATGACAGTTGAACTGTATTTATTGCTCTGGACTGGGGAAGAGCTCTTTAACTTGATGATTGATTAATTCATTAAATGAAGTGAATACAAATGATCAGCATTGCTCTCTAGACATGGCACACATAAGATATGAAATAGGTATAATGTTTTACACTGAAGATTAGAAAAAGTTGCTGCTTAATTAGATTATTGTCAAATGTGCATACTCCTCTATTATTAGGAATATTTGAATGTTCCAAATATAATGTCTATCTGTTATTGTAAACACATATAACCTATATTCTCACAGCAGTTTAAAACAAGTTTGTCAACAATTTTGGACTTCCCTGTTTATCTTGGCTCAGTACAAACAGAGCAGACTGGCTTCTATAGTGCCACCGCCGTCGTCCAATAGCGATGGCTGCTACTGATCAGTCAAAACTAATTTGATTGGATGTAATCCTTAAAGAATAGCCAGATGGGAGCCATCAGACACAGTATGGCCTCTCCCTCCCTGATTCACTTCTGTTCTCAGAGGGCCTCTAGCTGGGCCCATAGCACGTCCATGGATACATAGAATAGGTATTCCTGTTCAAATCAATATACTGTACTGAAGCCATCAGTTGGCTCATGAGCAAAAGTGGCCACCATGCAGTGACAGTATTGTCTGGAAATTAGCATTGGTGAATTGCGAGCACGAGATGGATAGCTGGTGGATAGGTGGTGTCTCCGTCGAACATGTCTGGGTCCCATGTACGGCTTTGGGAAAATAAATCATGTTACGCTTCCATCGTCTTTTCAGTAGCAGCAAAAACATGACAGCGGCCATCTTAGGTGCAGCCTATAGAAAATTGCCTTTGAGCCTAAAGGATGTCCTTTCTATGGTCTGCATTTCTACACCCCGCATCTCTCTTCCTCAATCCATCCTCTTCCCTCCCGGGAAGCCTGACGTGACAAATCGCTGGTTCTGCACTATTCTGCAGCAAAACCAACATGCCCCCTCATCATCGCTGAGTGCAAATTTGATCAGAACACAACCAGAATCCCCCTGGTGGCCTGATGATGAATTGGCATATTAGGAACCATGTTTATGCATCAGGCCGGCACTCTCCGGCGAACGACAGCCAAGTGGCTCTGGGATAAATCTCTGGTGCGGGACCCTGCTGCCCTGGGATGGATGGGACCACTCAGATCTCAGGAGTCCTGGGAAACCTTGTCAAAGGACAGGAGATGGTGACTCTGTCTAAAAGAAAGGTATTTTTACATCCTCTTAGCATTTTGTCTGAGATGGAAAACCACAATGCAATTGTCAAAAAGTAACCATAAAGAATTAAACCATCAAACCATCAAACAATTAAAAAACAAAACATAAATGTGGTAATTGTCTGGAAATTCTGAATAAAAATGTGTTTAAAATCATGAGCCAGCAACCATCAATTCAAACTGAAACCCAAAAAGTGCACTATCTTCCCATGTATGTTGTAATAATGAACCAATGTAATAATGTAGAGATGCAATCAAGCAGAATGTCTCCAGAGACTTCACCGCATTGCAGCCAATATTAGAGGTGAGGATTTTGCACAAACCTCACCCTTTTGCACACTGGTGCTCTTGCCGAGCTGAGTTTGGCTGTTTTCTATGAGCTGAGCTGGCCTGAGCTGGCCTGGGTTGGCCTGAGCTGGCCTGGGTTGGCCAGGGTTGGCCTAGCTCTCCTTGGACCGGGGGGGTGAACGGGGTGGGGTGGGGGTTGGGGGGCACACTGTAGAGGCTTCCAATGAAAACAGAGGAGAAAACCACACCGGGAACAATATCGCTAATGTGATCAGAAGAATCACGCAGGCTGATAGAGAGACTGTGATGAAACCTGTGCAGCTCAGAAATGTGGATTTGGGCAGAGGTGACAGAATGATGAAGCTTCTATTGAATTGGCTGAGAGTCATAAAGCGCTTGTGTTTGTGGGAAAATGAAAGGCAGTGTGTTTATGTATGGCTGTTGATAGACCACACTTAAGGTACGTATATGTGATACCACATACTGTCACATAGGCTTAGATAAAGTGTGCGCATACATTTTTAGTTATGTCTCCTACGAAACCAAGGAGTATTGTAAGCAGCTAAAAAATATTCTAAATAAAACTATAACATAGAGCAAAAGTTTCCATACTATTCGTAGACTGTGTACAAACAGTATGCTGGGAAAATAGCATAACAAATCAAATCACACTGATGGCTGCCCAGTAAGCCTTTAGCAGTGTGCTTAAAGGTACAGTCAGCTATTTGAAGCTAATTGGAAGCTAATACACTTTTTGTCACATTCACCAAATATCTCCTAGCGTTTTGCTAGCTTATCTTCTCTGTGCATGTTGAAATATGTTATCCGATACTTCTACACAGCCCTGGCTCCGTAAATAGCCACACAAACAATGTGACGAACACCGCTCACATCAGCAAAGCCGTAGCTTGGCTTCACAATGTCTTTAAATATGTGAGGCGACGCCGCAGAGGGATATTGTTTTGATTTGAGCTCGTAGTTAGCAAGCATTCTCTAGAGTGAGTGACCCTGCCTTTAACGCACAGCAGACACTTAGTCGGCCTGCTAAAGGCCATGCTACAGTTAATCTAGCCTTTCTGGATTCATTCATGGAAACAATGGAAAGTGTGTCATTGTGGCATTTCTGGGTAGTAATATCTGCTCTCCTCCCGTGCCAAAAACAGTTATGGATACGGAAATTCCTTTCAGCCTGCTTCCAGAAACTCTTTTAAGGAACCTTTAAACTCATAACCATAACTGCGGAGCCGTCACTATACTTAGGGGGAAGGGGGGGGGTTGTTCCCTATTCTAATACACCAAAATGACCAGCAAACAACCTGCTTGTCGGTCCAGGGCTTTGCCCTTGCCGTCTGCTCTCTCCCCAGCCCGGGCTAGTGGGCCTGCATCTGAATGAGCTGCTTGACGGTGTGTGTGTGTGTGTGGGGGGGGGGTGTTCTCAGCCACGTGGACCAGATTGATGTCATTGTCTGGGGATGGTGACCTTTACCCACGGCAGACATCACAGACTCTCACATCAATTTAGCCCAATTGGATGTGGCATGTCTCGGCTAACTCGATTTGTGGAGAAATGTGCACCTGTCTCTGCTCTTCCTCCCCGGGGGGGCTGCTAGTGTGATGGTGACCCCCCCGCACACACACACACACCCCTTTTACATATGTGCAGATGTGCAGGCCCACACACAACATAAACACAGTATTCAACTATGCTTTAATAACATAAGCTGAATTGTGTCATTGTGTGTGTGCTTGTGTGTGTGTTGTGATTAAGTGTGTTTTTGTGTGTGTGTGTGTGTGTGTGTGTGTAGGATTGCGTGTGTGTGTGTGTGTGTGTGTGTGTGTGTGTGTGTTGGTGTGTGTGTTCTGATTAAGTGTGTTTTTGTGTGTGTGTGTGTGTGTGTGTGTGTGTGAGTGAGAGAGTGTGAGTGTGAGTGTGTGTGTGTCTGATCTCATTTGTTTTTTCTTGTTCAGAAAAATAGATAGAGAAAAAGT
>JAODUE010000002.1:42647-53925 GCA_027564755.1 Amblyopsis hoosieri
GACATAGTGCTGATGAAGAGGCTGAGACTAGAGACGGTCTCTTATGTGACATAGTGCTGATGAAGAGGCTGAGACTACCCCACCAACAGATGCAATACATTTCTATATACACTTTTTTGGTTGCGATGCCCTAATGTAGCCTCATGACACCATGATCTCACCAGCTCCAATCTGCCTTTGCCGCGAGGGGTGTCAGTCTGGACAGGACTGAAACCATTACCGTCGATCAGCGTCACACTGGCTGCTACGGGCGTACTGTGGGTGTGGCGCTGATTGGTTTACCCTATCACCTGCTGACAGTCAAATTTAGCACCAAAATCTCTGGAAAAGTCATATTGTTTTTATAATTTGTCCACTTAAATAAAAAAAGAGCAAGAAATAAAATGAGCCACAGATGTCAGTTTGCTAATGTGACCCGGCCCGGTAATGGGGCTCACGTTCGGCCACATAGCTCTAGCCCCAGTATGACCCCCCTTCTCTTTCCAGGTACCTGGAGGCGGGCGGGGAGCATCTGGAGGAGGACGAGGGCCAGCAGAAGAAGCTGGAGCCGGCGGCCCTCAGCTGCTTCCTCAACACAGGGGCCTGCCAGCTGAAGATGCAGCTCTGGCAGGAGGCCCTCGACAGCTGCAACCAGGTGGGGGGGGGGTAGTCCCCTCTGCAACGCTTAGTCTCACACACACACACACACCCAAACGACCAAAGCCAGCACAGCGCGGTGTTCAAACCCGTTCTTTTGAAAAGCTATGGATGATGTCACGGAGGGAGGGTGGGTGTGAAACACACACACCCACCCTCCGTCTCTGGGACGACAGCATTCTGCCGATGATGTAATAACATTATTAAGGATGGTGTGTGTGTGTTCTGTCTCTCAAAAGGCCCTAGAGTTGAACGAGGCCAACACCAAGGCACTTTTCCGGAGGGCCCAGGCGTGGCAGGGGTTAAAGGAATACAGCAAAGCAATGGTAACGTCCACAGAACCAGCTGCCTTTGGAAAATGTATTGTTTACAAATGGAAATATCGATGGCCTGAAATGGGAGGGGTGACAGACTCAGAACAGGTTAGGATGACTAACAGGTAGTTTATAACCGGTTAGGATGACTAACGGGTAGTTTATAAACAGTTTAGGATGACTAACGGGTCATAACACAATCTGTATATGAAATCCTGTTTATTGACTCAGGCCAGAGTTACTGGGGAATTAGGAAGCATGCATGCAGCCTTGCTCAAATGTTTGAGAATTTGGAGGTGTTCGAAGTATGTTGATGGTTGTTAATATTGCAAGCAATCTTGATGCTGCTCTGACATTAAACTGTCCTCTACATTACAGACTGATTTGAAGAAAGCTCAGGAAATAACACCAGAAGATAAAGGTGAGTTTGTCTGTGACCTATACTAAGAATAGAGTTCAACCTACCAAGATGTAACTCGGGGTTAACAGGGAAAGTCAGGGTCGACCAACTCTGCCTGCCTAAACTGGTGTTAAACGGTACTGCGATTGTGATGAAGATGTTGGGTTGTTGAGTCGGTGTTAACGTAGTTTGTGCGCGTTCACATAAAAGGGGCGCGGTCGGCCACACAGGCAGAGTTTTTGTGTAAAGGCGCATGCTCTGCCTGTCCACCCATGTATTTGCATATTGAAACTATGCCTTTTTATTGTAATGTAACTGGTAAGCTATTGCCAGTTCCCTAAAAACGCATGAAAAGCCTATTTGATTTTAGAACGCTTAATGCCCGGGGAACACAACAAATGCGTACTTTCTTGCGTGAATAGTGCTATAAATGGGCCTTCTGTAACTCAGTTAAAATGATTTCACAAATGGCCCAATTCTTAAGATCGCAGGGGTGGACAAGAAATGTAAATAAACTCTTTATTTAGGCATTATGTTAATAGCTTGCACCAAAAAGCAAATATTAAAAGCTAAATTAGATTTAAGAAAATAATGTCTTAATGAAAGCAAAAACTAAAACTGCTATGATTTAATGACATTCACTTTTAAATTGTGAATGCGTGGGACATAAAACAGCGTGCAGCTCTTATCCTCTACATGACATGTTTAAGGTGTATTTTAATAGCCATAAATGCTGAGTTGCTGAGCTATGTCATCTAAAATAAATAAATTTGCACAATAAGTCTAATCTTTTGACAGAGCAGCACAGCTCGACAGAACACCAAGCGTTTACTTGAGATTGTGAGCGGAGGTGGAGTGCTTATAGGGTAACAGAGTTAACCACGGCGATAAACTGTTCCGAGCAGTTTAGAGATGTAGCGTAAATGGCCATGACAGCATACCTCACGCAGAACCTCTCCACCTTTATTATTATGGGTTACTCAGCAAGCTCCACCCGGCATCGCAAAGTTACTCCAGAAGTTACGTGGCTAAGCCAGTTACCTTCCTTCTTAGTATAGGCCGCTGGTGTTGCTTTATTTGTATTCCCCATGTTGTCTGCAGTGGTCAGAGCCCAACTATTGTATTTTAGCTGTGTGAAAGAGGCTACTCTTAAGGCGATAATCGTAAAATGGAGTATTTGTTTTCTTGCTTTAATACATTATTCTATTTAGCAGCATCTAGGATGATTCATGTCTTTTACGCTGTTCAGTTCCTGAATTTTATCAATTTAATACTTTCTAAGAGCATCTGCTGAATTACCCCATTGTAATTTAAACACTTAACTGTGTGTGTGATTTATAAATTCTGTAGTTGATGCTAATTTGATGAAGCCTCACCTTTTTAGTAATATATATTTGTACTACAATCAGTGGCAAATTATTGAATGTTACTCGCCTTAAATGTGAATTATGTATTTCGCATTGCAGTGGGATACCTTCTAGGTGAACAAATTGAAATAAATGTAGCCTACAGTAGTAAAACACTAGTCAAATATAAGATTAAATGTGCTTCAAGGCAAAGGAGGGTGAGACATTGAGGGAGGAGAATCACACAAAGTAGACTTGACATTCCAACACTGTTTCATATGTTTTCTTACGTACCTTCCTCTCTGTAACACAATCCTGATGTACAAGAGCCACCTCCTGTACAACATGCTTTGCTTATCAGGCTGGAAACTCCATTCAAACAGAAACCATTGGCCAATCAATATGTTCCCCTACATAGGCCTCGTTCTAATTGGTTGGGGAAAAGAATGTTGTCCGGTTAAGATCTGCTCAACAATGCCACCTGTAGGGCAAACGGCTTTAAAGGAATGAAGAGTTTCCAGACGGTTTGGGTCGAACAAATCGCAGCGTAAATCAGGTCGTCATCTTAACAGGTTTGTAATGGCTTCCTTTTATTTGTTTGATTAGCGATCGGCAACGAAATGAAGAGAGTCCAGCTGAAAGTCAAGGAGGAGAAGGAAAAGGAGAAGAAAATCTACGCCAAGATGTTTGCGTGAACATCTGACTGCCGTGTGTTGAGGAAAACATCGTGACACCAACACACCTGCAAGATAGAGCCTGTCCATGTTCTGACAAGTGTATTTACTGTATTGATCAGTTTGAACGAGTAACGTCATGACTCTGGACTATTAACTGGTTTACTTTTTTGTGTGTGTGTGCAGTTAGCGGGTTCAAAGTTTGGAATAATTAGTAATTGTTCTCTAGTCAAAGGAGTCTGCATCACATTTATACAACTTGTTTTTCCAGTGTCAAACATGTTTTATTTACTGATGCTGTCAGCTAAATATGAATATATACAGTATCCTGCAGATTGATATGACATTTATAAAATAAGAAATGCAACGCTGCTTAAATAAACCTCAGATTCCTCAAGTGCTTTGTGTCCAATAATTCTAAGATCTGTAGTTCAACCCCACATACTAAATACTGTTATTGGGTACAGGTTTGTCAATCATACAGTTGACTATAATTTAACAAACCATACCCATTATGGATGCCATTGCATTAAAATCCTTGTCTCAAACTTTTGAGACCAATCTATATAATATTAGTTAACTTTTGCAGCCTGCTCGTTGGTCATCGTCACATTGAAGTCCCCATTTATCAATGCACGCACTCCTGCAATTTATGGAAAGGGGAGAAAAAAAAAAACCTGATGTTGGGCTTTTAGTCCAATAGCGGTTCGCACCATCAGTCATTAACTGGCAGGTAACCCTGCTACAACAACATTGGGGGAAAACAACACGGCGTTCACATTCCATTGTAGGCAGGCCCACCGCTGCCCTCCGGTACGACCCAGTTGATGTTCTGGCTCGGATCCTTGATGTCACAGGTCTTGCAGTGAACGCAGTTCTGAGCGTTGATCTGTAGCCTCATCCCGTCTCCTGTTTCCATGGGAACGTACTCATAGACGCCTGGGGGAGATTGGTGAAAAACAAGGATGTATTGTCTTGGAAAATAACTTATTTTGGGAAAGGTGGGATTAGCATTAGCTACAGAACATCAACCGTTTCCATCAGCTTTGAAAGGCATCTCATATCTGCTCAAATATCCCTCAGGAAAACATTTGTTAGAGAAATGCCAGAAGTGCAGATTAGAGAAATAAAACCCAGCCGAGAGGCTGTGTGTTCGACCTACTGCTCCTTCATAATGATAAATGTACTCACTGGAAGGTAGTCCTGAGATAATGACATTGTAATAAACTGGAGCTTGACGTTCACTTTAATTGGAAATAAATTGTGTACAGATTCATAATTATAGCCTTTGCTTAAAGGGGACATCAGATCATTGTATTTGGTTTCAAACACGAGGACCCAACCCATCCCTCACCTCGTGTTGTCAGATTGCCCATTTAAGGTTAATGGAAAAAGCTATCTCACAATTTAGGCTGAAGATTAACTCGTTTGTTTCCTTCCTCTACAAACTCAAACGTGTATTGCTGAAGCACTGAAGTGATTTCTGTACTGGACACCTTTTAAGTCCAGTTCTACTGGGTCTTAATCTTTGTCTGGTTCCTATAAGGAACAAAAGGCCAAATAATTGCTGCATTCTCTGGACTGATTGCCATTTATAGTGTATCTGCTGACTAGTCTTCATTAAGTTTCAGAGATGGCTAGACATTCAATGGAGACTATTGTCTCAAAGTTCTGTGCATACTGATAGAAAACCAAGGGTGTCGATATGAGATATCCCACAGCTTCATTCCCCCTGAGTAGTCACAAACACAGGGACTTCTTTAGTCAGAAAGGCAATAGAGCCTTACCCTAATCGTAACATGAAGACATTTTGTGCATCTAGAGGTACAAACATCTGCACGCTTACAGCTTCACACTCAAGAACTAGAACCCCGTTATAAAACCATGGCGTTGACGCGTGTCAGATGCCATCATAGGGCATTGTGCTGGCATCTCTTGACGCGCGTCAGAAGCGTGTGTGGTGGGTGCCAGCGGGTAGACTGGCTCCGCCCAACCATTTAAACGTTTTGTGTAAACACTCCAACATTAGAATACATAATCTGTCACCCAACGCAAACGTTTGCCGATGTTGAACGCGCCAGCGGCCAGGCGTACCTGCGGGGCAGAAGCGCTGCTCCGGCCCGTCGAACAGGGCCAGGTTCCGGGCCACGGGAACACAGTCGTCCCGCAGGGTGAGGTGAGGTGGCTGGTCTACCTCGTGGTTGGTGCCGCTCAATGCCACTGACGACAGCAGGTCGAAGCTCAGCCGGCCGTCAGGCTTGGGGTACTCGATGGGCGTGCAGTCCTTGGCGGGCTTCAGCTGGTCGCAGTCCCGGCCTGCCGTGAAACACCCCAGTTAAGAAGAATGAATGTATTGCATCAAATGTAGTTAGTTCTCTGTGAGAAATACACGTACGTCTCACGTTTGTAATTGTATCAAAGGGAAATCAGGAAAATCCACCTCCAGTGAATAATTCTACAGTATTTATCTATCTTGTTTGAAATATCCTGTCTATTATTCCAGTTTTGTACTATTGTTTTATTTGTATTTCACATTTTTTCTTTTCTTTAACTTTAAGCACTTTGAGCTGCAACCTTGAAGAAAGAGTGCTATATAAAGATTATCATCATCATCTCATTCAAATAAAACACACAAAATAAAATACAAACATCCTGATAATGCAACCTTGTCGTGTGACCAAAAACCTCTTTGGCGTATTGCGATACCATTTATTTGTTAAAATCCAATTTACTCCTAATAGTTGTAACAACTCATTTTTCTCTCGTTTATGATTAAAGGCCTCTAGCTAGTGCCAACAATGTTCTCAACAGAAATAGCAGGCTCTGCCTTTTAAAGCATTGTTTGCACACAGTATAATTAGAAATGGTCAACTTTTATCATTTTAAATCACTAATAGCATTGGAACAGGTTCTGCCGTGCCCCAGCGAGCTGACCAGCAGAGCAAGAACATCTTTGTGTGTCTGCAGTACTGATAGTGGAAGGACATCTCAGGAGTTGCCAGTCACTACTTTCTGCCTCACTGCTAAGAAGACTATTTCTGCAAATACAGTGGGACAAAATAAAGCATTAGCTGTGTGCCACCACTTCGCCCGGTGCTGCACCCTCAAATGTCGTTTTTGAGCTGTAAACTAAATAGTCCAGTGGGAGAAATAGCATTTGCATTTTTTTTTTTTTACCATTAATTCAAAATGGCCACCAACAAAATACCATGGGCCATTAGATGATCCTGGCAACATGCCAATTCTTAACTAGACACCATTTGGGTCCTAAAATAACAGGTTTCATTAGCGGTGAGCTAGACTGTCCTTCAGCCCACCCACCACTGTGCTTCAGTGTCCAGGGCTCTTTTCCTCGGAGGATCCAGTAGAAGACACCGGTGTAGAGCATGCCGCCGTACAGGCCAAAGTAGTTGTGGAAGGATGGCCGGATGTTCCTCACGGAGTGCAGCTCCTTCCACACCCAGGAGCTCCTGAGGTTCTCCGAGTACTCGGGCACATGCAGGCCTGGAAGAATCCACGTGCAGCTCATCATCTCCTTTGCTGCTACGTTATTCATTTATTCATTAAAATCTTCCCCACTTCCCCATGCGGTAAAAATCAATTTCACTGATACAAACTAATAGAAATGTACTGGAATGATAAAAGTAATGGAAATATTGGAGAGAACTGAAGTCTGTGATGAAAAAGCAGACCTTTAAAACATTTGAGTTTGAAGTCTCATTTTGTTATAGAACTAATCATCAAGTCATTTGTTGAGTTTAATATGTTTTCTGAACGTCGTATGAAGCCCTTCTTGATGCCAGTGTGGTGCCAGTTAATATTCTTATCAGAATAAGATTAATTGCCAAGTACGTAGGCAAACACAAGGAACTCTGCATGGTGTGGTCAGGGGTCTGCAACCTGTGGCTCTTGAGCCGCTCTACAGTGGCTCCCTGCGGCTTTGACAAACATCATAGAGTTTAATCTTATTATATTGTGTCTTCTGATTTCACCAATATCCAAATTGATCTAGTCCATGCAAAATTGTGAGTGCACAGTAGCTGGTATTAGGATAGTATTTAGTATATTCTGTTTTCAAGTCACCAGAAATTGGCATTTGAGTGCTTCATTTAAAATAAATTATTCGCAAGGGGCATGCCACCACACCCCGCTAACATTTAACTGTCATCCTGGTTCAAAATCACTCCTACACCCTGGGGGGAAAGTTAATTCTCATTCAGGTCTACCAGTAATGTTGATAGGCTAACTATAATTGATTGATATGATAAGAATAATACTTTCTGCGGCCCAATACAGATACATATAAAATATCTGGGGCACAAATGGCTCTTTTGATAGTAAAGGCTGCAGACCCCTGTTCTAAGAGAAAAGGTAATAGAGAATAACATAATAAAACAATGTAACTGTATGTAGTGCGTTACAAATAAAAATATGTATTATTATTATTATTATTATTATATGGGGCAGTAACACACAGGTGCAAATGTGCAATGTACTGCAGCTTTACTCTGGGTGTACGATAGGGCCCAAGTTGTTTGACCGTAACCTTGGTTACCTGCGGTGTCAGACTCCAGGTGTTCGGCGGTGACCTTGGGGAAGATGGCCTCCGCTGCAAGCATGCCGCTCTTCATGGCCGTGTGGGTGCCTTTGATCTTGGGCACGTTCATGAACCCGGGGCTGCAGCCAATCAGCATTCCCCCAGGGAAGGTCAGCTTAGGTATGGACTGAACACAGATAGTGCACACACACACACACACACACGTACGTACTGAACATAGAGGGGAGGATATCAGTGCAGGCGTAACCCCCCACCACACACACACAATTTCTAGTCTTTTCTACTTAAATTGAAATAAAGTATGACATGAAAAGTGACAACATGAAATATTTATGTTTCTATCTTTTTTTGAATGAAAAAACAGAGCATATTCTTTGTGTGTGCACGACCTTCAATGTGATTCTTTGTCGAGACAGAAACACAAATAAATAAGTAATTAAGCGTGACAAAACAACACAAGAACGTGACAATCTATCTACCTGTAAAGCTTTACTAGCTAACGGCTGGGTTATGGCTTCTATAATAAAGTGGGTTGTTGATTTATTTCCTTTAGAGTGCAACACAGCTGAGGAGTGAATCACAATAATGGTAATGGAGTCTATGAGGACGACATCTTATGAATCAGAATCACACACACACACACACCTGGAAGCCTCCTTCATTTAAGGCTCTGGCACCATAAGCGATGCGGCTGCCCCCTTCCAGCGTCTTAGACACAAAGGGGTGGTGCTTCCAGCGCTGCAGCTCTCTGAAGGGGCTCAGGTAGGGGTTGGTGTAGTCGAGGCCAACCTGGAACAAGAGGACCATTAGGTCTTTGCATGTCTAGCATTAGCGTGAAGCCACGGGCAGATAGCAGGACTCATTGCACCGCAAAACAGCTAATACACATACTGTAGGTCAGGGCTGTTCAACTCCGGTCCTGGAGGGCCGCACCCTGCATGTTTTAGATCTCTCCCTGCTCCAAAACACCTGATTCAAGGTTGTTAGAAGCCTGTTAATAACGAATCATTTGAATCAGGTGTGTTGGAGCAGGGAGAGATCTAAAACATGCAGGGTGAGGCCCTGCATGCCCTGAGGAGTTGAATAGCCCTGCTGTAGGTCATATAACTGAATTCAAATAAAAAAAAAGGTACTTTAAAAAAATTTAATAGACAATATAAATAATGAATAATTAAGAATGTCTGAAGAACTGACTTAATCAGCAGCCGCTACTCAAGGCAGCAGCATCAGAACACTGTTTGAGTTGTGTTTGCAGCAGGAGACCCACCACGAAGCCCAGCGCCACCAGCGGCTCCCCCTCGTCCAGGTGGTAGAGGAAGGACCCGCCGTACGTGTTCCTGTCCAGCGGCCAGCCCACCGAGTGCTCCACCCTGCCCGGCCGCCACTTGCTCTCCTCGATGACCCACAGCTGGGGAAGGAGACCGAGGCGTGGCGCAGTCAGAGGTGCGTTCACATTGGTAGACGGAAAGGGGAACGTTTGCACAGTCAGAGGTGCGTTCACGTTAGCAAACAAACAGTTTTCCAGTTGCTTCGAGGACACTGCGAACATTTGCAGACACACGCACACATAAATGGTCTGCGGAGGTAGTTTTTGGTGAACACACATGCCGGATTAAGGGTTACAGTTTTAATCGATTATCAATGTTTGTTTGTTTAAAATAATTTAATAAAAATAATTTATATTTCAAAATCTAACATGATCGTCAGTTTGCTAGTCCACAAATACTGATAGGAAACAATTACAGTGTTTAACAGCTGCACACATTTATCAGGAGCTCCCTATTGTAGAACTCCATATATAGAATCCTCTGTGGACCAAATGGAATAACTTTTTAATCGCCGTTACTCAGCATACATTCAGTCAGCAGTTTATTTCTAAATTCATTAATTATGTTCTCACTCCCCACCAAAACTCTAGCATATTTTGCTAATGTTTACATGCTCTTCTAAAAACAGCTAAAGTTCAAAACATATACAAAATGCGTTGACTATTATATCAATACAATTATATTAGATTTAAAAAATCTTACAAATCATGCTCATATCCCCATTGTATGCTGTGTTTTAGCATTCTTTCACACATAAATTGTAGATCACGTACATGTTATTTTGACACGTACGTGTTCCCATTTAAAGACCTAGCTGCAGGACGGTTGATTAGTGAAGTGTGTTCTCTGACACAAGCCATTCTGCTGTGTAATGGATTCCTTTCATTTAGACATGATAATCAAACTACAGCAATGCACGGCAGCTCTGGATTACCAAGCCTGTTGCCCAGTAGCAGAGAGCCACGTACCTCCTTCAGGCCAATAGCATACGTCTGGGCTTCACAGTTGTTCCGCAGGGTGAACTGCTGGTAGAGCTGCTTGGCCAAATGTCCGTGGCAGCCCTCTCCAAACAGTGTTACTTTAGCATGCAGTTCCATCCCCCTCTCGAAGACGTCCTAACGCAAAGCAAGGACACAGCAAGGTGTTGAGCATGGAGGGTCACAGACAGCGAGCGCCATTAGATACAGTTCATGTTCATAGTTGTGTTTATATGATCAGGACATAGACGATGTAGCTTTGCAGCTCCTCTCTACGGGTAACAACAGTCCTCATAGGCAAATCTGGCCGCTCGGCAGCCATCTTGGCTTTGCCACCGGGCAGTTATTTCTGGCTAAAAAGACCAGGTCCGTATCTAAATGTGCTGGTGTAATCAGACCGCTGGCTTAACAGATTAACCAGTCGGCTGTTATAAAGCAGACGGTTGGCTCTTAGGTGGAGAGGAGAGGGTTATGTGCCTCTAACTGCCATCTTTGACATTACAGACTTCTGCCATAGAGCTCTATTCAGGATTATCTAAGCAGTCGGTCTCCCTACATAATGTCTCTGGTGACAACGCTAATCATACCAGAGTGAGCTACTGAAGAGCTATGGAGGATACCTTGGGTGAACCATCCTTGGCAATGCCCACGTCATTGGTGGCGATTCCCTTAACGCTCCCGTCCTCGTGAAACAGAACCTTGACAGAAAGCAGACAAAGTAAATAGGAGAAGGGTGTGTAGCATGTAGTGTGGTGTGTAGCGTGTAGCATGTAGCGTGGTGTGTAGCATGTAGCATGTAGCGCGTTGTGTAGCATGTAGCGTGTTGTGTAGCATGTAGCATGTAGCTGCACAATGTCTACAGAGTCACTACACAGGTCCACGAGGTCCTGCTATGATGTAGGCTCCGCGTGGATTTGGCCTTAACAGTCATGATGAAAA
Organism: Amblyopsis hoosieri; assembly: GCA_027564755.1. NCBI lineage: Eukaryota > Metazoa > Chordata > Actinopteri > Percopsiformes > Amblyopsidae > Amblyopsis > Amblyopsis hoosieri. The sequence continues at coordinate 53,820 of JAODUE010000002.1, forward strand.
TCAGAACTGGAACTAAACTACACACACACAGTAAGGACATGTGTGGACACTTGTGGGATCAGCTTGGGAATGTTGATGGTGCCAGAGTGACCAACACAACCACGTT
>JAODUE010000002.1:60057-70057 GCA_027564755.1 Amblyopsis hoosieri
CGTATTGAATTGTGATGCAGCTATGCTTGCATTAGCTGACCAGTAGATATCAGCTGGCTAGATGTAATATTCAGTTGCCATAATGTGGTGGGCACGTTTGTTTTCTAAATCAGTTTTTTTGTTTTCGTTCATAGTATGTTACAGTAGCTTTCAGTAAATTTCTAATTGTGGCAGGATTCTCACCCCATAGGCATTGGGCATGAGTTTGCTTGCTTACTATTCCTTTATTTTTAGTGACACCAGTTTTTGTTTGTGCTACTGGTGCATAAATCAAAACAAATACAATAATATTTGTCTAGTTCTTGAATGATTAGCCATGTGCATATGTCTTCATTTTAATAGATATGAATTAATATCTCAGGGCACCATCTCTGATTAAATATGATTCATTTAATTAATTGAAGTCTGTCAAAAATATGAAATGTCACAAGACTTGCGCAGAGGAGGGCAGTTGAAACACCATCACAAGATAATTATTTATAAGAAAATAAACGTATGATATAACATTTGAAATGAAATGAGCAAACTACAACTAAATTAATTATATGAAATGTGTAGATGGAACAAATACAGAACGCTATCCAACTGTAACAATTATCACAAATGGCACATATGTTAACCACTACTCTGCAGGTTTACATTGGAGAGACATGTGTCTTTGGACATTGTGTTTATAATGGAATGGACCTTTTCTGTTGTTTCGCTACCTAAATCATGTCCAGAAGGCATCCATGCACAGAGATGCTGGCGTCAGCATAATCTGCACCCTGTTGCAAGAAAATCAATGAGCCTGCTCCCCAGAGGAGCTGGTTATGAGGGACAAAACAGATATTTGAGGGGGAGGGTGGCAGGATGGGTAAAGTACGAGCCAATGAGAACGCTATACAGGTCATCGTCTGTCCTGGTAACACCCCCTCCTCTACCCCACCCCCCCACTTCCTCTGTGTCGGCCTTCTGCTCTGCCTTGGCTCGTATACCTGCCACCAAAGCTGCCCATATGTCCACAGATCTCCGGGGAGCACTATACGCAGCAGGGAGCCAATAGGAGATGTATGATAAAGCCACTGCAAACACTACAAAGAGTTGTGGAAGCTAACCGTTTTATCTTCTGTGTCGTGTTTGCTAACGTACAGATGGGAGTGGAGGGGGTATTATGGCTTTAAAAGGCAAGAATTAAACCATGTCTGAGCGTGTCAATGAGAACATGTGCACGCACGCACACACACACACACACACACACACACACACAGAAAAGTGCTAATCAGCTTTCTTGTAAGGAGTATTGGCTAATGCCTACGCTCCGCGACGCACATCTGCATAAATGGAAGCATGAAAAATGTAATCTTGGGGTGGTCTTCAGCAGACACACAAGATCCATCTACCCAGGTGAGAGGCTTCACACCTGCCACAGACAAGCCCGCCCGCGCCGCAAGCTATTCATAGGGTGCTGACGAGCGTCACCAAATGAATCACATTCCACACCTGAACCCCCCTCCAATATTTATATCAGACGCCACAGATTTATCTCTATTATGTCTTCAGGCAGAGTGACTTAGTAAACTTAAAATGACCAACAAAATCTCTAGGAGCCAGAAATGGATTTGAAAGTATGCAAGGGTATGGTATAACTTGTGCTACCCTAGGCTGGCATTTACATATAAAACATAATGCCATAATACATAAATGTTCATCCTCTACCAAATCAGCAGGAATGTTCTTAGCCCATTGTCTATCACTTTAGCCACATAAAGCTTTCAATGTGATTCATTCTTAGTTTCAACTCATTGCAGAAGCAGTAAGTGTTCTAGTATTCTATTTTTTCTCTTTCCTTCAAAGTGTTTGATTGTGTGCTTGTAGTGCTTTTTCTCATGGGGTAGATGTCTTCACAGACTAATAATTACTCATACAGATTCGTAGTATAAAAAACACAAAGCCATATAACCCCCTGATCTTAAAACAAAATGCTCACATTAGAAACACAACGCCAAATGTAAAAATGTCATGTGGATGACGCATGGCTTTTATGCTGTAAAATACTCATGCTGGCAGCATTAGGAAATAAACACCAATGTTCATAGAAACACTATAATGTGACAGCTGGGTGGAAATTAGGGTTTGATTATGAGCAAGCAGTTCTTTAAGCACATCTGCTTAAATAAATGTAGCTGAATTATAACTGCAGCTTTATAATATAAAGAAAACACGTAACTGATTCACATTATTCTTAATTAACATTTGTCCCAGTGTTGAACAGAGTTTAATGTAATAAAATAAAGCAGATTAGAACAGCACAAATAGATACATATCAGCAACAATTAGTTCATTAAGATGGAGAAATTAGATTTATGTCTCGTGAAGATGAAGACATATAGGGCATACACACACATGTACGGCATTTCTTTTGCTTTTGTTCAGTTCCTAGACTGAACTCAAGCCTGTTGCTGCCCACGGCTGTCTATCTGAAATGTTTAGGCCTACTGTACTATCCTGGCATTACACTGTAAGAAACGTACTGTGCGATTCACGGTTACATTGCAGCAATTGACTAACATAAAAGATATATTTGTATTTTACTGATAGTAATTACAGCAACAGTTATATAATTATGAAAAAGACTAATGTATATTTAGCCTACTATGTTTTCACAGTAGTAATGTTTTAACACATGTTACTGTGTGTGTACATTGCTAATACTTTGGTAACTATTAATCAAGTAGCCTAATTTTGCATGACCGTCATTGTGGAATGTAATTTCAAAAGTAAAAGCATAATAAATAAATGTGCTGAGTATCTCAAACTGATCTCAACCCCTCCCTGGCCTCTACAGAGCTCCTAGGCTAAAACTGTTCTCTCATCTCTACCCCTCCTCTGCAGCTACAGTTATGCTTGAGCTATAGGGTGCAAAATTGGGGTGTAGCCTAACTTTTAAGTTAACGAACAGCTCTGATAGTCAACGGGAGAGGAATACCTCCTTAAAACACAACTCTGATAATCAATGGGAGAGGAATACCTCCTTAAAACAACTCGGATAATCAACGGGAGAGGAATACCTCCTTCAAACAGCTCTGATAGTCAACAGGAGAAAAATACCTCCTTAAAACAGCCGTGATAGTCAACGGGAGAGGAATACCTCCTTAAAACAACTGATAATTTACAGGAGAGGAATACCTCCTTAAAAGACAAATCTGATAATCAACGGGAGAGGAATACCTCCTTAAAACAACTCGAGGAATACCTCCTTAAAACAACTGATAGTCAACGGGAGAGGAATTCCTCCTTAAACAACTCTGATAATCAATGGTAGAGGAATACCTCCTTAAAACTGTTGGCACACAGTTAACATGCCTCCGAGGTCCACAGTGACACAGCAAGAGCTTGTCAGGTGTTCCGTTACCACAGAGACTTGATAAAGGGGGGGGGGGGGGAGAGGTCTGATTCTGACTGTAAACTCCCGCCACTACCACCACCACCCCCCCCACACACACACACACACACACACACACACACACGATATATACAGACAGTCGATATACAATATACTGCCCCCCCCCATCCTACCCCCCCCACACTGAGCTAGTAGGGTGACATGCTGTACTGGAAGATGTGCACGCACTGAACACTGTTACCATGACAACCCAGCCATGGTGGATTTTTATAGTGTCGAGAGAAAGAAAGAAAGAACAAAAAAAGCCCACCACTAGCTGCCCGAGAACACATGTGAACACGTGTGTGTCTCTGTGCCTCGTATCGTCTGGGGAGAGTCTTGTCACAAAAAAAGATAATTTTCCCACTGTGTTTACAGTGGAATGATCACACCCTTAATTATTGTGTCTTATGAATAATTGAGGCACGTTGGAGTTGCCTCCAGGTCTTATTGTTGTTTGGGTCTGAGCATATGAACCATGGGGATTGTAATGAACATCTCCGTTTGTCAGCTGCATAAAACAGCCAGACTTGGCATCATTTTATGCAAAAGCCGTCTTGTAAATGTAAATTCTTTGTAAGCGATGTAAAATGAATCCTTTCCATATGCACCCATTCTTGTTCTTCAAAAGTGCAATGCAAGAAGGATCTGCTAAATACAAAATACATCTGTAGACATCTGTAAATACAGTATACAATATACTTATATCTGTATCTGATAAGGCACATTATTAACATTATCATCATTATCATTATCACTTCTCAAATTGTTATAGTTCCATACTCAGTAGTGCTTTTAAATCCAGGGCTTATATTATTTTGGGCAGTAATGAATTCTTCAGCATCAAAATTTAGACATTAGTATCTCTTTTCTTTTCTTCTATTGTATTAATTAATTAATGTATGTACAGTGTAAATGTATGTATTTTTTAACATTATACCTAATGAGTAATGAGTATTACATTTGCCATTAAAGGAATCACTTTGTGACCTTTAAATGACCACTAGTTAATTGAGATGTTCTATAATATAAACTTCAGTTGACCTTATCCCATCAGGAAATGCACTCAATCACTTAAAAACAAACAAAAAAGCAATTACACAAATTAATAATTTACCTTAGCAGCCACTTAATATAACTCTATACCTGCTTTACACACATACACACACAAACACACACACACACACACACACACACACACACACACACACACACACACACAAACACATGGATAAATGCATTTAGGCACGTTCAAAATGACCCAACCAAGTGAATGAACATTCGCATATAGTCACAGTGGAAGACCCATTTCAATAAAACTCCTTCCTCCTATAGCTATGTCATCATAACTGCATAATACACTTTCTCTGCCAACACTGAATCTTAATGAGGCCAAGGATGGCTGTCAGGCCTTCCCTAATAATCCTGGGGCTGAGGCATTGCCCTGCCTGTGCTATTGACATCGCCTATATGGGGTGGCAGATTCAGGCCAGTCGCTGCATACCTTCTGTCATCATTACCGTCAACCCGGGAAGAGTCCTATCAGTGCCGCCCGCAATTGACAGCCAGCTATCTAGGAGCCCATAGGGGGCGGTGTGGGCCTGACTGCTCACATCGGTGGAACATTTAGCACTGGTGAAGCAACCCCGCATGCTACAAGTCATCTTCTATCGTCTAAAAAATCTGTAAAACAGATCCAAAATAAAAAGGAAAAATAAGACTGGCAGTTTTTGTATAATGCATCAAACAATCACATGTTCTGATCAATCTTCTACAAAGACACATAAAGGACAGCTGCACAATGCAATTATTGCAATTACCTATATCATTAGAGGCATGCTCGCTGCCTGGCCTATAGGTTTTGTTTCCTGGTGCAGCTGGATAACAATACCATCTTGTGTTCCGTATCAGAGGAGTACCCAGATGAAGATGGGGAGTATACAGGCTTTAAACCTCCCATTTAAGTAAACAATATAATAAATAGACATTGTAATGTTCTTTCTTATTTACAAAGTTAATAATCTGTTTAATAAACACATTACTAATGTATGCAATGCAGGCAGCAGACTAGCACGGGACGTAAATTCGGTAAAAAATCCAGGTGCCGGCGTATGTTCCCGCATGACGAGGTGTCGTTTAAAATCTGCACAGAAACGTAAAATAAAAGTCACAAGATTACCGATGAATGTTTGAAGGATATTGTTGGGTGTATAAAACATCAGAAAATATGCTGCTAACGCTAATAGTTTCCTACTCAGTAGAGGCTACCCACATTGACATTAGCAAAAATTTGCCAACATGATGGTAAGCTAAACCTGGTCTGCACCGGTAATACCTACAAACATGTATTTATGGTACGGTCACACATCACAGATTTACCAATGGTATTTCTTCTCTCCTTTAATTATATTTTATGCGAGCAAAGGGTTAAGTCTGTTGTCTAACATAAGCATATGATGATACTGTGGTACTCACTGATGGGGATGCACACTGACGACGGCACCTGATGCCGCTAGTGAAGCCGGACCAGGGTGGGAGATGGTGTGTTTGCCGCCATCAGCAACAGTCTATCGTTGAATCCCTGTTCTCTTTGATGAAGAGCCATCTGATTAAAGCAATCATGTGAAAAATGGCCGCTGCATTCGGCGGTGGTGATATTCACATCTCCACACCATGTCTTTTTACAAACCTATCCACCACTTCCTCTGGTCATCCGTTGAGAACCTATATAAACCACCGCGCTGTCCTGGACATTTTTGGGAAGATGCATTTAGGATCTAGGATGCATTTAGCAATAGCTAAATAGCTATTGCAATAGCTAGGAAACTGTAATATGTTTAGTAATTCTTTAGCATTAAAAATAATGGTTAGGCTATGTTAGCAATAGACTAAGGGGCAGCGAGTTAACCACACTGACTTTATAATGCGCTCTATCCTTATATCGTTATGGCGTTAGGGCCAGGGTTATTTCAAGTGGGGGACTCTGTTTTTCACCTGCCCAAAATAATTAGAATACAAAAAGAATGAAATGCAGTTGAATGGTATAACATGCAGTACTACATATAATAAAGTGTAATTTACATGTTTACAGGAATAGTTTTCCAATGTGTTTTCTATACAAATCACGGAATTTTCTTTACATTATATTTAAAGGCAAATGACCAACAAAAAGGCTAATGACCACCAAAATCAATTAATATTACTCACACAGCTTCCTTCCATCTTTTTTCATAGGCACAGAACACGAACACACTGGGTCATAGAAATGCAGTATCAGTCTATGGATTGGAGCCTGTAAATCCAGAAACCTGAAAATGCAGCCTCCTGTATTACAGCTACTCAACAACCAGCTAGCTGAAATGTTACTGTCATCTTCTCTGGAGTTTTAAGTTATTGGTGCGTTAACGCCACCGACTGTGTAGAATGGCACGCATATGGCGCGCATGCGCTTTCTAACACGGTCGATCAGTCAGTCAGGGACTCAGTAAGCTATCCGTTCATGTTGGCGGCTCCGCTACACGTGGTCCGTCAAAAACACTCTTTAAAAATTTTATTAAATTAAATTAAATTAAATTAAGCATTTTTTGATTTGTTTTATTATTTGACAAAGTAATTTTGTTTGATGTTGAATGATATATTGGTAATTTACATTTAAAGCATTTAGCTTAGACACTTTTTCCATTACGTGAATGTTTGTTTATATATAATGGCTGGTGTATGACCATTCATCTGTATATACTGTATATATTTTAGAGTATCTAAATATGTACCTCTCTCAGTAAATGAGCAAAATTGCAAATTGCTAAAATACAAGCTGTTTTACTATATGTGCTACAAGGTGTACTCATTTTCCGGAGCTGTAGCCCATAGCCCACTTGCTTAGTGGATATTTGGGGTACTGTAATGACTCAGGACCTGTGTAGATCATTAGCATGCAAATGAAAATGATGATCTGAGGAAGTGGATGGGAACATATGGTCTTGGGGTGAACAAGGATTATCTTTATGAAGCAGAGGGCAGCCTACCAGTGTCAAGGAAATGTGTAACATTCATTAACACTTACAGAAGGGCACTGACTCTTCACATTGTGATACAAGTACGGAAGGGATTCAGGAAGGGCATTAAACATTAAGGTATGTTACCTTGCACCTACCGTTATTGTTTTCTACACCAATACATAGGAAGATAGAGAATTTGTTGGACAATATTGGGCCTGCAGTACAGTACCTATAGTTTTTCCAACATATTGTCAATTGAAGGAACTGTAGAAAAAAGACAATTACACAGTACCCCATTGAACATGAATGATCAAATCACAATAGGATATTGAAATGTCTTCATTTGTCATTTTAAATGTATATTTCCCTTAGGTACTGCTCTAATTTTTTCCCAATTAACGGTATATGATTGATGATTCTTTTTATGGGGAATTCAAACTGAATTAGAAAATGGAATCTAACAGTTTATTTATTCTCAAAGGCATTTTGGAATAAGGCAATTTAGGACAATATTCCATCCATCTCCATAATCTCCCGCTTATCCGGAGTCGGGTCGCGGGGGCAGCAGCTCCAGCAAGGGAGTCATCCAAGACATCCCCTCCACATCTGTCAGGCCTCTCATCAAGGCGGCCTGACAGATTTCATTTTCAAGTTAAGTCCGTAAAAGCGTGCCTATTGGAGCCCCATACAGGACTCTATTCAGGGTCTCCAAGAAGGCCGAATACTCTGAACTACTGTTTGGTGCAAATGCACAGAAAACATTCAGAGTTTTCCTCCCCACCACCTGTAGACGCAGGGAGGCGACCCTCTCGTCTACCGTGGTAAACTCCAACGTAGCGGCGCTCAGCCGGGGACTTGTGAGCATCCCCACACCCGCCCGGTGCCTCACACCCTGGGCAACTCCAGAGTAGAATAGAGTCCATCCCCTATCCAGGAGATCGGTTCCAGAACCAAGACGCGTGTGCGTAGAGGTAAGCCCCACCAGATCTAAATGGTAGAGCTCCACCTCCCGCACAAGTTCTGGCTCCTTCCCCCACAGCGAGGTGACGTTCCACGTCCCCAGAGCCAGCTTCTGCCGCCCGGGTCTGGTCCGTCGAGGTCCCTGACTTTCACTTCCACCCATGTGACAGTGCACCCAACACCCACGGTTCCTCCCACGAGTGGTGGGCCCATAGGATGGAGAGGGAGGTGCCACGTTGCTTTTTCGGGCTGTGCCCAACTGGGCTCCGTGGCAAACCCAGCCACCAGGGGCTCGCCCGCGAGCTCTCCCTCTGGGCCTGGCTCCAGACAGGGGCCCCGGGCTTCCTCCGGGCAAGGTAACTCCTTCTCTTAGTGAGTTCTTCATGGGGGTCTTAGGACAATATTGTGAATTATAATTCTCTTTAGCCTTATGAATAATATTTAGTCTTTCTTACAAGATATATGAATGGGGAAATTGTATATGGCAGCAGATACTCAAAAAGATGTATAATGTTTCATTATGTAAATTTGTTCATTATGTAAAATTACTAATCATCGTATCCCCCTAATAATGATTGCACACTAAATTATATGAGTTTAGCCACTTTTATTTATAAAGTCCCAAAAAATAAACAAGTTAGCACACATTCTAAATACAAAATGTAAGTGAGAATAGTCTGAATTTGCAATGAGCAGAAACATATTTGTATGGTTGATTACAATATGATAGGGAGTTATTGTGGGTGTTAACTAGATCTGTTTCAAAAATGTTTAAAAGCACAACACCTTCTTTACTCAAAACCTCTTCATATGTGCCAGAATAAGAAGTGATTGTGAATAGTTAAATAAAATATGAAGTTAAAAATGTTTGTAAATATATCACAAACTTAAGTAACAGTAAAATGATTATAAACAGGGGCTATACCTTTTTCATTATTTATATATTTTATATCAAATATACATTATGTATATATTGTATACATGTCTAACATTGCATTTCCAATCTCAAACTGGAACCTTAAAATGGAAATGCATGTTTGGCATGAAATTAACTTTGTGACAGTAACATGCAACTGGAACTACTTTAGTCAGATAATGCAAAATACGTGAAGACTAGAAAACAAATAGAAAAGGTTATTGTATTAGCACTGTCTTTGCCACCAACTGTACATCTACTTACAAAAGTTACAGAATGTTTAATTTACATTCACTGAGATGACAGTGATTGATTATAAGACATATTATAATTCATATCTACTGGCACTAGGATTTGGCACATACGTTTTTGGCATTTCGTACCACAATATCAACTGCGTGGATGTCGATGCCTCTATTGATTTCACTTGTACTGGAATTAATTATTGTTTTGTTTTTGTTGATTTTTCCCCACGTTGATGGACTCATTCATAAAATCAAAGCAGCCCTGGTTGTCATCAGAAAAAATACTAACAGCAAAGTCACCGAAGCAAACAAATAGATGTAAACCAGTATTGCTGCACCATGTCTAACAAGTAAAACATAGGAGGATTGATCCCAAATGTCAAGCATTGAAAGTATTTCATATTCAACACCAAATGTTAAAGAATAAGATACAGTATACAGTAAAGATTTGAATAGT
>JAODUE010000002.1:75057-98581 GCA_027564755.1 Amblyopsis hoosieri
CGTCTATCAAATACAAACTATTCAAGATTGAATTAAATCCTTGACTGAAGAGGAATGACTAAATTTATAGTTTTGTTTTGTTTTGCCATTTATCGACGTTTTCTTTTTACGCTAAAGCGAGGGCGGTTGGGGGAGGAGGGTGTTACCTCATCTTCTTATACAAACCGGGACACATAAGCAAAGCTACATCAGGGTAGGTGGGATACTATAACAACATGGGACACATTGTTATACTATTCCACCCACCTTAATGAGGATCCCTTGGGCGTGGCGATGCCGTAGCCCTTGGAGTCCAGGTTTCCGCCGACCTTCATGGTGTCGCAGGGCTTGCGCTGCTCGATGTACTCGTTCATGGTTGACTCCAGCAGGTAGGCGTACTTGCCCTTGGACTTGCGCACGCGCAGCACACCCTCGGCCGTGGTCTTCACGAACACGGAGGGCTCCGCGCTGCGCATGTACGTCCACATTTTGTCGAACAGGGCGATTTTGGAGCGCTGGGGTGGGGGCACAGGGCAGAGGTCACAGGTCAATCATTGTATTCCCTTTGAGTGTTATGAGAGAGGTAACTGATCAAGATATCTTACAAGATTCTCTAACAAGTTAAATTATTTAAATGTACACATTTGATTTGATTTGATTTGGTTACTTAGAAATAGCTAACTGTTATTGGTAGATTGATAGATTCATCACTACATAGATTAGATCTGAATTTAGACATATTTATAATTTAATATATTTATACACCCCATTCCCTCCAAATCTAAAGTATATCTTTAAACCCCAAAACAGGCTAGATGTAGCAGAATGTTTACCATTCCTTTAAGCCAAACCCAAATACATGTTCCCATCTATGTCCACGACAGGTAAGGAGGCCCATCTCTCTCACCCTGAAGAACTCCTTGGTGGAGCCGGAGTCCAGAGTCCCATAGGCGATCTCCGTCTGCTTGGCCAGGTCTTCGGCGCTCTCTATGGGCGACACCATCCTCTCCACAGTGAGGAAGGCAGCCAGGTTGGCCGTGTATGAGGAGATGATGATCAGTGTGAAGAACCACCACACACCGCCGACTATACGGCCAGAGAGAGATCTGTGGGCGGAGGGACAGAACACATAATGTGATCTGGCTGCTGGGTGGTACACCCAGTGGGTTATGTAGGTTGTAAGCTGACCATGTCAGTCTTGATATGGTTATTTAACATTCTGTCCATTGTAGCAGTTTACCAATGAGGTGAAAACAGTATTTTTAAGCTGCATCAGACTTTTCATTTCCATTACAAAGTTAGCCAACATATTTTGCTCTATATAACTTCAAGCGACTGGACTTATTAGCAATTTCCCGATTTAATGCTAAAACACTGTTTTTTTTCATTCTTCTAGGTGTACTCGCATTTAGCATATAACAGACATATACAAGTACTGTGTGTGTGTGTGTATGTGTGTGTGTACACGTGCGGGGGGCAGGGGGTGGTATCTAAAAGTTAATGAGACACTTTTAGGAATTCAATATAAATACAGCTATTGTCTACATTTCTTCCTGGTAAAAATAAACAAAACAATTTAATCTGGTTTTATTGCATAAAATACTAGTCAAATAAGCACTATATACAGCATATACATAGTATACAAGTCTTCAACCACCATTTTTAGCATTATGGTTATGTCCTATATCTATTGAGGATACATTAAGCGTTCTGTCACCTCTATATAACGTATCTGGTATTTCTCCCATATAATTCTATGATGAAATCTTTAAGTGGTCAACATTTGAGATGCCTAAAGCAAATAAAATGAGACTGTTCAGGCTTATTAAGAGGAATTACTTGATGTGGCCTTCAGCTCATTGTGTGCAACACTGACACTCAGATAGAAATGACCGACATACATACATACATACATATGAATGGGCGCATTTATATAGCGGTTTTATCCAAAGCAGTATTTTGCCTGACATTCACCCAGTCACACATACACCGATGGTGATTGCTGCCATACAAGGTGCAACCAACCACTGGGAGCAGTTAGGGGTTAGGCATCTTGCTCAAGGATGCATACAGGCAGGTCAACACCGGTCCCCCCCACATACATTGCATTGTATCTTTTATATTTCAAAGGCTTCGTCTTTATCAGCACATCTCACCTCCAGTGCTCAGTGCTCACACATCAACAAGACTGTTGACTCTTGGGGGACCAACACAATATGATGGATTCTTTTAGTTCCAAACAGTGTTTTTAAAAGCTCGTACACAGCAAGTTGTATTTACATCTACATTCATATTGGCAATGTATGGTGTCATGGTGACACAATGGTATCATATACCCAGCCCTGGTACATACTAAGTATGTTCTTCCCTACCTGGGTGAGATGTCGCAGCCCTGCCTCATGAACGCCCCGAGAGAGAACCACAAGCTGTTGAATATCCCAAACTCATTGGTGGACTCGTTGGTCTGGATCTGGCCATCCTCGTACTCCTCGGTGTGCCACTCGTACGGGCTGAAGCGGCTGACCAGGAAGAGCACCACGCTGACGCCGATGTAGGCGAACACGATGCACATCCAGATCTCGTAGGCCAGCGGGTCCAGGAAGGAGAAGACGCCCGGCTTGGACTTCTGCGGCTTCTTGATCATGATGGAGATGCCCAGCGACATGAAGGGCTTGGAGAAGTCGATCACCTCCTCCCGAACCAGGGTTATGGTTAGTGGAGCCACCGCAATGTCTGCTTTCTGCCACAAGCAGAACACTGGAGCTGTTATCAGATCCCATCTCACCTCACCTCACCTCACCATACCTAAATCTCATCTTGTCTTACCTCAACTCATCATTTCATCTAACAAACCTAAATATCATATAATTTTATCTCATCTCATATTATGTAACCATAAACCTCATCTAATTTTATATCATCTCATCTCATATCATGTAACCATAAACCTCATCTCATTTTACATCACCACATCTCATGTCATGTAACCTTACCTAAATATCATCTCATTTTACATCATCTCATCTGATATCATGTAACCATACCTAAATATCATCTAATTTTACATCACCTCATCTCATATCATGTAACCATAAATATTTGATCATAGGTGTATAAGACAAAAATTAGAAAATAAGGGGAATAAATAAAAGTATCAGAATAGTTCATACTGACCCAACAGCATGACAACTTGAGGTGAGGAAGGTGTATTATTAAGGTTTATTAAGTTCATGTTTGCTGTTTGTCACTGCATCAAATAGATTATAAATCATATTTAAGATATTAAGCAGAGCTCACCCCGTAAACTAACTCCCCAACCATCCCATTCCAGATTTTGGTCTCTGCATCTCGGGCTCCATATTTTCCATCCCCGACTATTTTGAGCTGATACTTGAAGCCACAGTGTTTTGCTATCTCCGCTGCCAGATCGACACAGTAACCCTCGTAGCGTTCGTTGTCCACAAAAAGGTCAGCGTTCTTTTTCAGCATCACGTATGGTGCTTCCTGGGGGATGGTTACAGAGATAGCACAGGTCCAGTACATGTTGAGAGACCAAATAAATGCCACTTCAACACTAGTTCCATTGTACGCACACACACACACACACACACACACATACACACACACCAGGTGTTACAGCAGTTGTCTATCGAGACGTCAAACTGACACAGAAAATACATGAATTACTAAGAATTAAGCATAATATGATATAATGATAATGATATCATTCAACAGTACAGAAAAATATGTTTTATTTATTTTACCAGTATAGTGGTGACAATGACAGTTTTGTTTTCCATTCCTGTTCCATTCTCATTTGAGAAGATATCTGACTTGGTGACAGCCATTTTATCGACTTCGTTCCAATATCCGATCTGTAGGAAAAATTATAATGTAAAACATAATATGCATATCCCTAAATGTATTCTGAGTCATGCTAATAGCAACCTGATAGCAACAATCATCAATAATAAATAGATGGGTAAATCACAGAGAATTAGTTGAGTCATACCTTTACGGGACCGTTACTCTTCAGTTCCATTATGTTGACGGAGTAGTTAACTCTTTTACCATATGGGTCAAACTGGATGTTTCCTGTTAGGCCATCAACCCGAACCTTACAAACAAATGTAAATGGTAAATGGACTGCATTTATATAGCGCTTTTCTAACCTTCCAGCCACTCAAAGCGCTGTACAGTTTAGCCTCACATTCACCCATTCACACACACTTTCATACACCAATGGTGATTGCTGGTGCAACCAACCACCGGGAGCAGTTAGGGTTAGGGGTCTTGCTCAAGGACACCTCGACACTTGGTGAGGAGTTAGTCGGGATCGAACCAGCGAATTTTGTATCACCTGTCGCCCCCCCGCTCTGTCGCAGCGGGTAAATTAATTATTATTACTATCATTCATTAAAAAGTTGCTAGAATATTACTATAACATCTGCTCCAAATTAAAAAATGTACTATGATTTAATAAAGGCAGGGTTTGTCATTCTCGAGAAGGCTTGCTAATTTTGAGCTCAATTCAAAATGAACTTCCTCAGAAGCTATGCCCCACACATTGAAACGCATTGCGAAGCCAAAGGCATTTTTGCTGGGAGCTGTGTTCGACACTTTGTAGCTGATTATTGTTTCAGCATGCACAGAGAATGGTAAGATAGTGGAATGCAAGGAGATATTTGGTGAATTTGACAAAAAGCGTATTACAATTATCTTACAATAGCTGACTATATGTTTACCTTCCACATTACCTTCATTTACAGACCGGGTATATATACAATATTTTTATATTATATATTGTAGCAAATAGTGATTTTCTATGTAAAGATTTAGAGCTGGTTTCACATACATGGATTAATCCTAGTCCTAGACTAAGAACTTTTTTCAATGGAGATCATCATTGATTTCTTTCATATTGTCTTGGGCTAGGCTTAATCCTTGTCTGTGAAGCCAGCCCATAGTGGAGTAATGGTGTCCTGAGCAGAGAATGACATAAATGTATACAAGTTCCTCTTTTATTTGTTTTCATAGCTAGGCCCTTCGTGTGTGTGTGTGTGTGTGTGTGTGTGTGTGTGTGTGTGTGGTGCCCATGAAGCATTCGCTTTGGTCAGAGGATGGTGGGCTTACGTAGTATGATATCTAGTGACATGATATCATATAGACCCATTTTAAAGGCACAGTAAGTAAGCTTGACGAAGTTTACAAGCCCAAATGCTAGCCTAGCCCATAGACAAGCAGAGGCTAGGGCTAGCATGGTGATGCTAGAAGATGTTAGGAAGGGCATGCCAGCTACCACACATCTGTGCACGTGCACAGTGCCCATACAGCTGCCGTTCTTTGCTCCTCAAGCGAGCACCTCACCTCTTCGCTTTTTCTTTATCAGGCAGGTGAAAGGAAATCTACTGTTGCCACGGCAACTGAATTCGGCAACCATGCAATGTAGAGTTTGAGTCAGAGAGAGAAGCACATGTGCGTTTTGTGTACTTCCGTGTGTGCCCGTGCGTGTACATGAATGTACTATATGTGTGCGTGCACGCGTTAATGTGTGCATCTCTGTGGGCATGTGTACGTGCATGATTGTGCATTTGTGCGTGTAGCCTATACGTGCATCATGTGTGCGAGTGTACGGTATGTGTGTGCATGTGAGTGTATGTGTGTGTGTGTATGCTGTGTGCGCATGTGTGTGTGTGTGTGTGTGTGTGTGCGTGTGTGTGTGCATGTTGTGTGAGTACGTGTGTGCGTGTGTGTGTGTGAGATGGTCACCTGCTTCAGGGCCCTCTCTATCTCCACACCCTGGGCCCAGGGCACAGCTGGGTTGGCCAGGCAGTCCCCAGTGTTGGCCCTCCTGGAGATGTCGATGCGCTGCTTGTGCAGGTAGCGGAACGCCTCTGTCATCACCTGCACGGCGTCGTACGTCAGGGCAGACGTGTACTGGGGGTGAAGGAGGCCATTAGTGCCTAGCGTGCTCCACCACATGGAGCTGCTCTTACCTGAGTGGAGGCTAAGGCGTAGAGACGCCAGCTTGACAGAACAACTAGCAGCCTGGCCCAATATGAATTATTATTATGAAGAATAATAAAGAAAATACACGTATTTAACCATATTCAAGTAACCTCCTCGGACCAAATGTGGCGACCATGTGTTGTGAAAATCAGACCTTCCCTTCCCAAGATTTACTGTAACTCTGTTTATTGTGGTCAGTCCTAACCAAACAGTTAGTGACCTGTTGGTGGCGCTAGAAGTATGAATGGTCTGCACTATTAGCAGGTGTATGGACATTTGAAAGGGACCATTTAAAAGTGTCCCACCTTTTGACTATACAGTCCCAGGGGTTGCATTCCAGAATACTGTAACAATACGAAAAACACAGATGCTAACAATAAAAGGTTTCTTCCTCTTTGGGGTTCTGTGTGTGTGTGCGAGTGCATGCATGCGTGCCGTGCACTCACTCTTATTCGGCTGTCTGCCCCAGGATACTCCTTCTCCTCAAGAGCTTCCCATCGCTGGTCGAACTTGGACACCAGGGGATCGTCAAAGTCCACGATCTGGAAGCCGGACACGTTGGCTCCACCATACTGGATTTTGGAGAGGTCTCCATCTATGAAGCCCTGCGAACATAGTTTCTGTCTGTTTTTAATCAATTCATGTCATTTTTACAACACATCTGCACCCCTATGGAATGGTGATTTGATTTATTTGCACTAAAAGAGCAAAGTGTATAGTGTATTTGACTTAATTCAACATTGATTTGACTTGTTTATTACTTACCAAATTGGCTATGATGTAGTGGTACCCTTTTACATGTCTTCCGATTGTGATGACCTGTAAAGTATAAAGACGCCTTAGCAGAGCTAAAGAAACCATATTCAGTCAAGCATGTAATATAACACTGACAAGACTATACTTCAGGCTATTATAGTAGACTATCTTTCTTGTCTTGAGTGTAAGTAAGAGATAACAAACCTGAAAAGCTTTGACAGCCAGTGACAGTTCTACATTCTGTTTTGTGACTATTAGCCAGAATATGTCTGACAGTTCTGGCTGTTATCTGTGGACTAAGCCTGTTCGGTTCACAGACACAGACACTGCTAGTTGGAGATATCCTGTCCCAAGCTCCCCTCATACGATCAGAAGTGTAACCAATACAGAACAAGACATTTCTCAGCAGCAGCAGGAATTAACGTCTCCATAATAAATGACACACCTGAAACTAATCCTGCCACTTGACTGGCATCTCCGTTTGTCAGGGCCAGCGCTCATGATTTAAATAATAATGTTTTGTGGCTCATATGATCTGACAGGGAGAGACCGAAGGAGAGAAACCTTCCACCAGAACACATCCTGCTTTTTCCCCGATAAGGCCTTCCGGGCCTGCTGACATTGATTTCATTCAGCGTTTGGTTTAACAGGCGTAGGCAGGTCTTAAACACCAATCAATAACCTCTCCCCTGGGCATGGCGCGAGGCATAAATAATGGGTGAATACGTCTTTGACTTTAATTGCCGTTTGGTTTACAGTCTATATAAACAATTACTGAGATTGTCCTGGGTCACATCTCCACCTGGTATGCACACGTGTAATTGTTCTGCCAAATATCAATACATCAATAAAAGATATCAATCGGAAGTTAAGATAGATATTCTGGGTGTTATAAACAATGACACTGTATATGTGAGACAGTATCATGTGTAGTAAGGTATCTGTTTCCCACTGTTTACTACTGGGGTCTGTGATTATGCAGAATGTTTTTTTACATCTGGAGCTGTACGCCTGAAAGCAAATTTGTTGAGGTTGAAAAATGCAGGTATGCTATACCGAGCCACCCATCCACCCGTAACCATCCTGAACTGGCCAGCTTGAACCCCTCAATGCAAAAGTGCTTATCCACCGTGTGGAGAACAAGCAGGCCAGTCAGCAGCCAGCTGAAGTGTATCCCATGTTGATGACATCAGTGTACATCATACATTTAATTTCCACCAGCTGGTTTTAAACATGCTGATTGGGTGAGATGACGGTAGGTAGTCCAATCAAATGTAAGGAAGTTTGATTGAGATGTACTGGCACTGCCTTCAAGACAAACACTGTTGCTCTGAAGTGGGTCCAGACTGATTGTAGCTGCAGAGGCTAGTCCACCCATACCTGCTCCATGATGTCCTTGACTTTGTCCTGCTCACAGTCCAGGATCACGCGCCTCTCCTTCTTGGTCTCCAGGTCCTGGAAGAGGGAGCGGTAGGCCTCGTCCTTCCTATCGTCCTTCAGGTTGCCCACGTTGATGGCCGTCACCTGCCACTTCCTCTCGGCCGCCGTGTCCAAGACCACCTGCAGCGTGCTCAGCCCTGAGGGTGGTGGGAGGGGAGGGAAGCAAGGCCATTGTACCAGAGAACATGCTTTGTTTTTAACTTGTCACAAAGTCAAGTGTATTTATTATATAGTGCTTAATCACATTACAGTCTCAAAGGGCTGCACAGCCTATATTTCACATAACCTGCTCCTCCCACGGGCAAGGAGACACCTCCATATAAACCACCTGGGTAATAATTATGTGGAAACCTTCCAAACTTATGTGTGACCTTACGTTCGCACACGTTCGCAGTGAACCTAAAGCAATTGGAGAACTGTTTGTAAATGTTTGCAAACGTTCGCCTTTGTTTGCCAATTTGAACGCACCTCAGGGAAGCACAATTTAGACCTCTTGACATTGTAGAAATGCATTTATTTTACACAGAAGTAATTGCAAAGAATTACAGCTGTATAAGAAATGGATGGCCTTTTGACAGCCATTCTGGATGACATGACCAACAAGACCAGGCCAGTGCGTCAGTGCAACCACACGATCGGCTTAATAGGTTAACGGCTCAGCCATTACGGTTATTAAGTAGACGATTGGCTCTTTGGGAAAAGGGGCGGGATATGTGCATCCAACCACTGTCTTTGACGTTAAAGACTTATATTACACTGACTGTGGATATTGCCAAAGCGGCATTTTTATGTCTTGCCTAGGGCAGCAGAACATCCAGGACCGGTGCTGCATAGAGTTCTATTCAAAATTCCTGTATATAATGTATATGGAAGAGGTACCACCACTACTAGCAGAAGCATTACTATCACAACAGTTAGTACTAACAGCACTAATAGTAGCAGTATCAACACTACAGTACTAACAGGATAACAGCAGCATTGCTAACATTATTAATATACCCCTGAATGTGATCCAGCCCATGTCACTTCCATGGAACACTTCCCTTCTCAGTAATCCCTCCATCGGTCAACCTGAAGTTCAGTCTGTATTCTGGACACTACAGTCCCCCAGCTGATTCTCTGCTGGTATCGATCCCTGGTCCCATGGGGCCTTCTGAAGAATGATTTTATCATACGGCATTGAGTGCTTCACTCCGCGTTGCTATGACAATGTGCATTTGGAGTCGCAATCAATTTTTGCGTGACAGGACTGTGGTTTTATGATCGCTCGCCAAGGAAAAGGGAGACTTGCAGTTTTATCTGAGCAAACTATATCTCAAAATTATAGTCAGGTTAAAGCTGACTGTTTCATTCAGGCCCACTCAATGAGACAATTAGATGCTGGATTGTGATCTGTTACCAGTGATGATAATGCGCAGAGCAAATTACCGTATTTTCCGGCGTATAAGACGACTGGCCATATAAGACGACCCCCAACTTTTCTCGTCATCGGGACTGCGTTAAGTCACTTCTGGATTTTCTTCTACCGTACTTGTACAGCGCCGCCCTTGCTGCTTTCATACGGTCTCCGCATACGGTTGGGGGGAGCTCCGTCTTACACCGTCTTATACGCCGGAATATACGGTAAGTGTGGTACATTTTGTTTCTTCAGGTAGATGATGGGTCTACACGTTGGTGGTGGTGGAGGTGGAGGTCCCTCACAACATGCAAAGCAATGTCAGCACCATATAGTTATGTGTATTACTATTCTCATTGGGAGAGCAGGTGGCTTTCACCCACATGAAGAGCCAAAAGAACAGGGGCCCAGTCAAAACACTGACATCCCAGACAGCACAGCCCACAGGTGAAGCTAAGCTTTTAATATCAAGCTTTTGATCATATTTGTTTTGTCAAAGCAGCACCATAATGGCTGCATTATGCTGCTGCTTTGACAAAACAAATAGTTATCAAAAGGACTGATTCTTGCACACATTTGTGATATAGACAACACAGTATAAAGAAGGTCTATGAAGGCTGTTCTTTGATTCTGTCTTAGTGACAGCAGAACTGTACTAACCCACATTGTCAAAACAGAAGCCTTAGATGTCTACGATTATAACACTTGCCCCAGATCCACAGAGTTAATTTTTCCTTTCTTCTAATCAACAGCTGCTGAGAAAACATCATTTGTAGGCTCTTGCAAGGATTAAGCATCAGTATGCCTTTCACACATATAACATAGTCACAGAACTACCATTTTCCTACAACGCGAGCATGTTTTCTGACCTTTAATTAACCCCTGAATAAACGATTTAATAGGTCAATGGGAGAATCAAAAGATAAGATGGGTGTACTGTAATATAATTGAATGTATTAGGACATACAGTACAGCATAAGGTTGTTTTGTGCCATGCACAAAATAATGTACAGTATGGCATAAATAAAGCATCTTTACATCAAGCTATCATCCAAGGTTCAGCATTGTTCCAGCATTGTGTATATTTCACATTTTAAAGACTATAATCTTTCTGAACATCCAATTAAGCTTTTGTCTAGGTGGGTAAGACCATAGCCTTTAGACTTCAAGTCCCTAGAGCAGACAGACATAGAACGCAAGTCTTCAAAGGCTTGACAGTAATTAGAAAAGTAATGCTCAACTAATTGTATAATCATCATTGAGCCATATGGATCTTGAGAAGAAGAAGTTTAAGAAACTACCTTCCAAAGAGAGTAGAGAACATATCAAATGCAGTTACGTAGACTATGTCTGCAACAAAAGTGATTGGTTCCTGGATGGACTGAACTGCTACAATACGTATTTGGATTAGTATCTTACAAAAACATTCTAATTGTAAATGGAACAGCTGTGTGCGATATATGGGGGAGCCAGCTCTCCTGGAAACATGATTTGTGAAATGCCACACATTTATATTTTTACGAATCTTAATTTTCATGTCTCATGCATACATCTAGGCTATATTATTGATTTGTGCTTGAGGCCATGGGCATGACTCCTATTCTTGCTATCACCATTGAAGCGTGGCGGCAATGCGCAATCATACATTTAACTTTATAAACCAAAGGTCAGAAAAAAGAAACTTAAAATGCTTGCGCCAATTCCTTGCTATTATTTTCTCTGCTTTAGAGCCAGCATAACGATATGCTAATATTGTCAAAATGAAAACGCCACCAAAAGGAAGCTTAGTGTTTTTAAATTTTGAATATAACAATCTAAGCCAACTGACAGATCTTGGTCTTGGTCCGCGACTGGAAATTGGAGACAAAGCCCCTGGCAAGACACTGGAAAAGCTTTGTACAGCAAGCAGGACATACCTTCCCACCTCATCTGAGTGTGAACTGGGTTTTTCTGCCGTTAATGAAACAGACAGCAAGACCCTGAATATGTTTTTGCGAAAACAGCTGCTCATCACTTCTTTTTGTGGATCTTAATGGACCCCTTTGGAGAGATGCCCTTTTTCACATCTTGGATTAAAGCAGGTCAACGCCATTCCACATCATGGGTTTCTGGACGAACTACTGAGCCCAGGCCAGGCCTCTGTTGTCACTTCTGTAGACCTTATGCTAATCTTTTGTACATTATTCTTGCATTTTATGTCATAATACAGTCAGTCACACACCTACCTACCCAAAATAAACAGGAGGAGTAGGACATTTGCGCTTCTCCCATGACCCTGTTCACTTGCATTCTGTGTGCGAAGGGGCGAATAAAACATTTGCTCCGTATAGCAGGTATAGCCTACTCTAATGAAAAAAAATGAGAGGCACAGCTCAGTGGCAAATTTGTGTAGCCAATGTATGACCTGTCCGTAGGCCTACCCTAACCCTGCATTCACACCGTCGACGTGTTCAGCTTGCAAAGAGGCACGTTCCAAATCATTTCTAATGTACGCCAGCGTTTTTCAGTGACAGCGGGTGGAGCTTAACCTGACATGCCAGAGGAATTGTTGTCACAAGTCCATCTGGGGAGCCGTATATTAAAACAGTTTGTGAATAGCTATACTTTCAAAAAAATACTTGGCAGTTGATTGTATGAACCATCTGGTCGTTTTCGCTATTGGCACCATGGTCGGCACATATAAACCACGCCCATATGGACGACGCTGATTGGAAAACCACGTCCGTATAGCGATGATTCATTTTTGACTCCTAACAAAACTATAATTTTATATGAAATATGTAATATAAGTAAACACTAATTGTGTCTTGTGTCCTCAATGAAAGGCACATGCACACTTTCCCTTGCGGTACGAAATTGAAAGATCAACTTGAGAAGTATTAAGGGATTGAATGTCTTATCACTGTTAATTTTAATAGTTTTTTAGATACAGTAAATGCAACATCTTTCCAAAGTAAATGAGTAACTGTATTAAATAATCGTGATTTCAATATTGACCAAAATAATCCTGATTATAATTTTTTACATAATCCATCAGCCCTAATATATATTTCAATATATATAACCAACATGAGATGTGCTGACATTAAAGCAGGTAGACCACATGCTTGTTGCATCATAGGTTAATTATTCAAATTCAGGAAAACAGGAACTGTAGAGTGTCTCCTGACTTCTGCATAGACGTTTCTTTTCTGAAGCCAGTGGCACTTATAACTAATAACAGCTCTTCCCTCTCTCTGTCAATCACACACCCACTATCACACACCTATGACATTATTTCAATTCTCTCACTTTACCTGTCAGTCTATTCATCTAGCCCTCCCTCAATATATTTCATATCACACAAACACACACTTTCTGTCACACAAACAAACACGTACACGTACACAACCCACTATACCAGCGACTGCGCCACTTTAGTTGCCATGGGAATGAGAGGATCTCTGACCTAATTAGTCGGCGCCAAGCACAGCTGAAATATGCATGGAGGCTTCTGTTGATAACTCCGACAAGAAGACTTCGGGACCTACTGCTATCTAGCGCTGAGGAACTCTGGGGTAAGGGGTCGGTTTAATCTGGAACACCACACAAACGCAACATGTAGGTAGGCCTACTAGAAATTTGAGTTCACTCTCTCCAAAAGGTTGTTTCCCAGACGGAGCAGACACTGCGGCGTAGAGTGTGTCTTTACACTGGAACACATAAAACGTCACTTGGTACCAGAGCAAATAACATGGAGATGACGGAGAGAGAGGAGAAGAGAGGCGTGTGGGTGGACAGGCAGGGAGAAGGGAGGGAGGTGAATGAGGCAACAATAGCGAGTGCGTGGGAGAAAGGTGCTGGGAGAGCGTTCCAGCGACAGAGAGAGACTCCTCGGGAGCTGTGTGCCATGAATGCGTTTTGCATTCACGCTAAACACTCGGCTGTGAGATACTGGGATATCACTAGAGATATTGGCCCCCTGTATTACCTCAAGCCTATTGTACAGTATATTTGAATAACACTGGCAGGTTTACTGGGCATTCATAAGATATCATGCAATGGGTATTTCAAAGCAAATGACTAAAGCGTAGTATCCCGTAACTGTAGCTTTCTGGGCACACTGAAAATGAAATTAACGATACATTGATTTCAGTACTCCAAGGAAAAGCAATAGGCCCATTTAAAATGTCTAATATGAAGAGAGAGACAGAATGACAACCTATAATCTGATATTATTACATTCTCTTTATTGCGCTGTAAATGGATACTCCGGAGGCCTTCTTTCTATTCTTTCGTTGATGTAATCATACTAAAGCTAGAATGGGATTCTATTTGTGGATATGGATTTTCTTTCTTTTCAATGATAGCACATTGGCGCTAAATGGGTGCAAAATGTACAATGAGAGAGACTGCTTTGTCCCCCAAATGCATAACGTATTGGAGAACACTGAACCTCTGACACATTATGCACTGCAAATTGACAATGTATGTGAGCAGTGTGTAGCCATCACAGTTTTTTGTTCTACTAGAATACGGTGGCTGCGATGAGGCCCAGTGACCCAGTGGAACCTCATTATCCAGGTCTAGAAGGGGAAGCATACTGTATAAAAGACTCATTGTCACAATCCCCGCAAACCTGGAATTGTAGTGACAGGGTTAATTAACCCACGAATGAGAACATCTGCGTTCCTATACGTTGCTTGGTGTTTTGAAAACTACAGAAAGGCTCAGTGGTTCAAATCTAGTGTTAAATGTGATATGGAAAATGTGTTTTGTTACAGTATCAATGTACAAGAGCTCAACAGTCTGTACCTGCAGCGCGTTGGCTGCAAGTGTGCTGACCACACGAAACCGTGGATGTTGGGATCGCGATTTTGGCCTCGGTTTCAGAACCGTTACACACCTAGTTCACACCTATGGCTTCCACAATATGTCTACGTGTAAGCATCTTTGACCAACATAACCTTTGACCTAACCCCTATTTGCTCACTACTTACATCATCAACGTAAACTGCTTTGGATAAATGTTCTAAATGTCCTTCAGCCTAATGGCAAGGAAACACCCTGTGTTATCTCTATCAACAGTGTATTGCTGCAGGTTAAACCATTTAGACCAAGCTGGCATTGTGTTCTGACTAGTAGTATCATGTCCTATGGCTAATAATAAAGAGAGCCCTGAACACGACCTGTGCAGTAGACTACTGTACATTAAATCACATCCCTCTCTCTATCTTCAAGGTGTTCTAATCCCAATGTGAAAACTAAAAGGTCTTGGCTGATGTAACATCAAGAAAAATCTCTTTGTGAATTTGGCTGGCAGCTCTATGTGTACAGATACTGTAGGCCCTTACAGTATGTCTATAACAAACTGAATTGCTGCTACAAAGGATACAACAAAGAGACAACTTGAGTAAACCTGTGAGCACTGAAAGAGTGCGTCCAATTACTGTGAATAAATCAAACTGGCAGTGTATCCACCGTAGTGGCAGACAGCCTGTTAGTAACTAGGTAATAGACTGTGCCCAGACAGTATTCTCTCAGAGCCAGCCTTTACTT
Source organism: Amblyopsis hoosieri (assembly GCA_027564755.1). Classification (NCBI taxonomy): domain Eukaryota; kingdom Metazoa; phylum Chordata; class Actinopteri; order Percopsiformes; family Amblyopsidae; genus Amblyopsis; species Amblyopsis hoosieri. The sequence continues at coordinate 90,176 of JAODUE010000002.1, forward strand.
GGGTAAAGTTTCTGGCACACAGAATTGAATTACTGCGTCAAGACTAGCCAACTTGACAGGAGATGTATTTTGATTGACATGCACAGTGAACAAATACATAAATCTGCATAACTCATTCACCAAAGTGGATTTAAACTGGAGAAATTCTCAATGACATGAACCATAATGACTATTTGCAGGTCAATATAGAAATCTATATATAAAATATACTCCAAATATATTTTAGCAAGTACTAAACATATTAATAGTAATGTGTTCTGAGAGCAGCAATGTGTTCCTCCAGCATCCTTACATGCTGTTCTCAGAGTACATATATATACTAGGTTGCTCTCAGAGCAGCAATGTGTATTTTGTTGCTCTTTGAAAAGCATGTACGCATTGCTGCTCTGATAACAGCTCGGCACCATTGCTGCTCTGATAACAGCTCTGCACAAATGCTGCTCTAAGAACAGCTCGTACGACAACACATTGGCTACATTTACAATGTCTTAGTAGTGACTTTCTATAATATTTGGATTGCATTTTAGGCTAAGGTTAGCAAGCTGTAGTGTGTGCCAGGTAGCCACCTAGTCATATCTGACTACTGTATGTAATCATTCAAATGCACAGGCAATACTGTAAGACTTGACTCATCAGACGTTCAGCACGAGTCACTCATCATATGACATAGTGCTGATGAACGCAAGAGGCTAGAGATACCCAGACAGAGAGAATGGACTGGCGTGCCCTTACTGGCTTACCTCGGTCACTGTCATACAAGTAGGCGAACTTGTCCCACTTGTAGTACTCAATGAGGCTGAGCAGCGGCCCCTTGATGTCAGGCCTCATCTGGATGATGAACTGCTGCCTCCCATCCAAAGGGAAACTGGGGGTTATGAAGGAGACGTGGAGGGTCCCACAGAACGATGTGATGGTGTTGACGGACTTTTTGTCGTAGAATCCAAAAATGGCGTAGACTCCTCTGGAGAACTGCGAACAGACTGGAAGACAGAGTGGAAGGTGAATTAGAAAGTGTAGGTGCAATGTAAGCCTGGTTTCCAGATCTTTGAACTAATATATAGTGTCTCACTGCCCGATTAATGTGACTATACATTAATGATATGTTACTGTACAAGTGTTTAGTTCTCATAAAGGGCACATCTTAAAAGTTGCTTAATGGAATATCAATAATATCTATTAAGGAACTTGTCTGTTAAGAAACACAGGAGGCTGTGATAAACCTTTATGAGGAGCCCTCATGACTACACAATTTAACATAAACTCAATTTGGTGTGAAGGGTCCGTATTTACTCAAACTAAATGTGATATCTTGAGTTTGATTTGAACACAGAGTCAAAGGACTCTTCTGAGAGTTAAACACAAAGAGCTTGATAAATGCGATATGTTGAAGTGCTGAACTTCACTATAACCTTCTTCTTTTCTCTATATGCCAATACTGTATATCTGTCACAGTATGCATACTATAAGTGCTATTTCCCCATTTTGTGAAGCATACAATTGCAATCATGTCCGTGAAATGCTCATTTTTCACCTTCACAAAGATGCTGATTTTGTTAAAGAATTCATGATCTATTCCAGCCACATCTATATTTTATAACAAACATATATCAATCATTATGTATGGAACAGAAAAAGCATTCTAAGAAAAAGAGGAAGATGAGTATTGGATAAGTAATCCTTCAGCTCCAGGCTGTTTCTCAAACACAAGACCAGGTTGTTCAGATTGGCACATTGCTTGTAAATGTATACTGTAGTGATCATGTGCAAGTTCATCTGATTTATTGATTTGGACAGGTCATGCCCCTCACTGCAATTATTCCAATGACTCATTTACTCCTCTACAGTAAAACTGGGATGACTTGCTGACCAATGTAATTGTGGTCAATACAGATACATTAGCTACAAGCCATGCATTACCCTGCTTAAAGGTGGAGTTAGCTATGTAAGCCAGTACACTTTTTGTCAAATTTAGCAAATTCAGTGAATATCTCTTAATGGGCCGCTTTAGCTGTCCGTCCTCTGTGTGTGCTGAAAACAAATCCAGTGTTTCTATGGAAACACCAAGTGTGCAGTGTGCAAAACATAGCGGAGAAACAGTCCCAAAAATGCTTACGCGCCAGCTACGCGTGCAATGTGCAGCGGACTTATGGTGTTTATTTTTTCCTTTCCTATTGAGAGAGTTCAAATATTGGCAATATTTTTCCATCATCGCTGCCTCCACCTTTAAAGGTGTTTTCAACCATAACTTCAACAAGCTGCAAACAAATTCAGCCCTCTTTATTTTGCGTTTTTACAAGCAGATGCTCCAGAAGGAGATTTGTTGTTCACACCGAGTTCTAAAGAACCCATTAATATATCGATGGTTCCCCAGACAATATTTCACAAACACAGACTTCTAAATTATGTCATATTTAATAACTGGGATGCTCCACAGAATGCTTTTTCTAGGTTAATCCCTCACTCAGGGGTACCTCAGCAGCAGTAGTTGCTGAGCATGGGTAATGGTGTTACACATAACGTATGAATTCACTTACTGTAGGCTACTGTACGTCATTTAGTGGCTATAGGCATCTCGCTCAAGGATGCTTACAGGTAGGGCAACAGTGGGGCTCAAACCCACGACCTTCCCCCTGGCAGTGGTAAAATAAACCCAGACCATGACTAGACTATCCTGCCCCACAGGTAATGAAACTTATTCTGCATGGGAATTTCAAACTTGGTTATGGTATGGTTAATTGACAGCCTTTCTCAACCATCGCCACACCTTGAATAACGTGTAGGTTACAAAAACATAACACAACTCATCAGTAATGCGCTCTAGACAGCATGGTGCAGGCCAGTGTTCAGATTTCTTAAAAAGTCATGTATTACTTAGTTAACTAAATTAAATCGAATCACAGTCATTTAGGTTGCAATATAGTTTCATCACTACTTCAATATGTAGTACTGGTCCTAATCCTTTAAGCGGATGGCTTGACTGAGAAATTAATAACCCAAATCTAATGTTGTCCTCACTCACAGTAACTGTGAGCTAATAGAGCAATACATTACAATATGTGGTCCTTCTGTCAGTTGCCAAGCACAATTTCTCGCTGAAGTCACAGTAGAAACAATGCTAATCAATAAAACATTTATTTTCCTTGGAAGTTGTGTTAGCTGAGCATTTAAACCAAAATACTTTTTTGACCTGCACAAATTCAGCACAAAATGTCTATTGCAGACCAAATAGCAAATACAGCCAAGCTTCCATTGTTTTGGAGCCCTATTTGAAATAATAATTAATAAATACAGTGCCCAGTCTGTGATGTAACAGTACAAAAGAGTTGCAATTGAAATTAAGTATGAGGAAAGAACCATTATACCCGAGTCACATCTTACTGATTTACAATGAAACTGTTCAATATTTGCTTTCAGATGTCCCCCTAGAATACATGACATAGACATGGGCATAGTACAGTAATTATGCACCAATAGTAAAATCTTGAAGGAAGTCTTAATATTGCTCATTGTGTAGGTTCAGAGCTCAACCCAGCCCCACTCATTATTTCTCTGTTGGTTTACAATAATGTAGATTTCTCCCTTAATCTGGGGAATGTTGTGGAAAGATAAACACTGCTGATTTGGGTACTTGTTAACAATGTAGTTAGCAGAGAATGTTGTACAGTATCATACATCTTCCAGTTTGTGTGTGCGCGCATTCGTACATTTGTGTGTGAGGGACTTCATTGCTGTTATTTGCCTGTAGTTTATCTCTAGGAACGTATTTAGTTATTTCTTATCCATAATGTCCAAAGAAATATGATCTGTCTCCATGACTACAGCAGAAAATGGTCTTTCACATAGGCACCTATCATTCTGACAGGCACATTTTGTTAAGTTATTTAGTTGCATTAACATTCTGAAATCGAGAAAACAGCCACACCATAAACCAACTCAATACAAGCATAATGTATTGTGTTCACATACAGTATATGCTACAGACTCAAAGAAAATGACCACTTTATCATGCTATGCTTGAGATGTCCAAACTGAATTTAAAGTGCCTATCAGTCTGTTTCCAGACCAGCTAAGACTATTTCATGTGATTTACACGGTTGCCATGGCCCCACCACTAGGACCTCTAGATACTTGCCAGCACTGGGATTTCAGATTATGTTAGGTTGTTTTTTTTCCCCCAAATTACATAACAGACAATCTTAATATTTATTGATGCCACTGACTCCATTTCTACAATATAATGTGTATAAATAAAACATGAATATTAAAACAGTTATCAATTTTCACGTCAGATGGATTTAGTATTGAGATAAGGAACATTTTAGAGATTAGATTAAATTTGCAGACTTGTTGGTTTAGCAAATGTTCAGTAGTACTTTAAGATTAATGCTACACTAGAACTGCGAGGTACAGTATATACAAGGCCACCTTTCAGACCTGATAGCTAGACAATATCACAAGTTTTTCAAAAGATTCATCATATTATTTAAAGGGGAACTGTGTATTTATCAGACTCAATGCAGAAGGTAAACACATGTGTCTTTCCAATATAGGCCATGTAGGCATACTGTATAGGACATGAAGTTTGTCCAATCATTCACTTTTCCCTAAAACATCATGTAACTATGCATATTACACATTTTGTGTTAGGTTCTAATTCTGAATTCTAAATATTCAGAATTAGAAGACAGAACATCTTATTTTGTACTTTGCTATAGTATACAGTATGTCTGAATAAATAATCCTAATATAAATGATCATGTTTATTCAAATGATTCTGATTCCAGTAAAACAAGACACACAGCGGTCAGCATTCTTAATTGTCTTGCTATCAGAGGCTTATTAAATCTGTCACAGCCGTGCATTTGGCACTGTGTATAACCTTCCAAGGTTGTATGAAGGGACACTGCAAAGTATATTTAGCTGTTCCAATTAACTGACCTCATTTCTCCATTATGGCAGACTCAGTTTACTACTACTTAGGACAGTTGCGCCAGTATTTGTGCATTACTGGGCCTGCCTATAATAGCACGCAGAGAAATCTGTCAGGGGAGAAGGAATAATATTATAAAATAGGTGAATATTGTTTACATAATGTACAGATACATAACGTAAAGGTGCATCAATAAACGATCACCTTGGAACAGGTGAATATTGTTTACATAATGTACAGATACATAACGTAAAGGTGCATCAATAAACGATCACCTTGGAACAGCTGAATATTGTTTACATAATGTACAGATACATAACGTAAAGGTGCATCAATAAACGATCACCTTGGAACAGCTGAATATTGTTTACATAATGTCAAGATATGCAATGTATAGGCCAGGGGGGCACAATTCTGGTCCTGGAGCGCTAACTGTCCTGCATGTTTTAGATGTCTCCCTGCTCCAACACGCCTGATTCTAATGAATGAGTTGTAATCAGGCTTCTGCAGAGACTGATAACGACCCATTCATTTGAGTCAGGTGTGTTGGAGCAGGGAGACATCTAAAACAGGTAGTGCAGTAGCTCTCCAGGACCAGGATTGGGCACCCCTGGTATAGGCGCATCAAGGAATGATAATTTTGAAACAGATGAATATTTTTTACATAATGTGAAAGTACACTAATCAATGCTAACACTGTCTGGTACGTTTTAGGGCATCCACATTTATACATTTAAGTACAATGGTGGTACACACAGGAGGGACATGTAATCTTGCTTCAGGATATTTACAGCGTTTTCATGGCTGTTCTTCTGTGGACACACGCACTCTTGTAATCAACCCTTAGCATGCACATGCACACACACACACACACACACACACACACACACACACACACGCACGCACACACACACACACACACACACAGTATTTGAGCCACATCAGCGCGGCTGCCTATCAGATGAGTCAGAGGGAACAGAAGAGTGTATGTATATATACAGTATATTGTAGGAGGAGTCATAGGACAACATAATGAAATAATAATTTGAACTGTAATGACCTGTTTTGTAATATCAACATTTAAGATACCTAAACCTGTTTGTGTGTATAGGGTGAGGAATTCCTTGATGTTGCCTTCAGCTGATTGCGTGCAACACTGACACTCAGATAGAAATGACCGACATACAGGACAATACATTGCATTGTATCTTGTATATTTCAAAGGCTTCGTCTTTATCAGCACATCTCACCTCCAGTGCTCAGTGCTCACACATCAACAAGACTGTTGACTCTTGGGGGATCAACACAATATGATGGCTTGTCAGACTCCCACTGATAGATTGTTCTGTTGCACACAATACCAAGATACTGAGTCCAGAGCAGTCCTCAGAGAAAAAGCACTGATGCTATAGGATTCACTACAAGCTGTTGTAAAGTATTTAATAGCTTGCCAACTTTGTCAAACCTCTTTTTAAAGAATAAAATAAAGAACAGATATCTGGTCATTAAATTGACTGTATGTATTATTAAAGTGATTTTTATATTTTGTTAAACCCTCCACACTACTTCCTTATCTCAAACCACAGCTCGAGGCCACACCCCACATTGGTGTTCAGGATGAAATAATCCCTTTTTTTGTGGGACTAGAGTATTGATCATTACAACAGTTTGCCGTTTCATCGGTCGATCTAACCTGCGAATATTTTGAAAATGTGCAACCAGACGCATGACCAGCTTGAGATACAACACAATGGAGGCTATAAGATGGTCAATGTGCCAAGGCATATCACATACTACAAGTATAGCAGTTATCCCATGTGTAAACAGATAACTGGAAATCTATCTATCAGAAAATCTAAATCTATCAGAGCGATTTCATTCAGAATGACAAAAGAGTGCCCATGTGAACCCTGTTACTGAAGTACCCCTTCTACCCCCCAATCCCTTCCAACAGTTGAACATGGAAGTGGCCTACGTTGGCACCTCTCGCTTCGCTTTATTCTCTCTGGAACAACTGCTGGGTCTTGTGTAGTGCTATGTTCTTCACTGTGTTCCAACTGCTGTTGCCTGGGCAACAGAGCTCAGTCGTGCTGTTTGGGTGTCTGTTGGGATGATGTTGTGAAGGAGGAGCAAAGCATCTTGGGATGTCTTCTAGTCTGGCTGCAAGGAGCATTTCCGGCAGCTGCCCTTTTTAAACAGAACAGCTCAGCTGTTATCATTTCAGACACCCGTTCCTTCTCCTTGCCTCTCAGTAGTTGGCCGCTGCTCTTTAAGATGTTTGTGTCTGACCACCCATGAAGAAAAGTGGACCATTTCTCTCTGTTGTGTTCTCCTCTCACATCAGACAACAGTGTTGTTACAAAACGAGTCCGGCATTTCACAACATCTGGAATCAATTTTTAAATCTATTATAAAAACGGTTTGACATAATATGTATTTTTTTATTTTATTCAGAAAAGATTGCAATACTGTAGTTGTAAAAGAGAGAGGACAGAATTATGAGTCATGAGTCATCCATTAAAAGAAAGCTTAATTTATTGATTGAAATTATATACCTATTTTGTCCTCTTTCAAACCCATCACATGGAAGTTGTGTATCAGGAAATTAAACAAATGACTTTTTCTGCTTGTATAAATTGAGGCTCTCTCAACACACACGAGTCAAAGCCTACATTATGCTGCTGCTAGCATTGTTTAGTTGGCTTGAATAAAACTTACTGTACTGTATATCCACACTGACCTTTGGTGGAAATACCAACACAGGCTCTGACTCCACTGTTCTCTATTCTAATGATCTTGGTACTCGCAGAATATTAGTAACATCTATGGCACACAACAGAAACACAGCTTCATTCGACATTTGAGGACTGGCTGCCATAGCAACCAGACATGGAATGATTTCTGAAGACAAAAGCAAATCTAGAGGTATAATATGCAGTAATAATACTATATAACACTATTAGTACACGTCATTATTACCTTGTTATTTTGTTTTTGTTAAGGTCATTTAAATCAGTTTATCCGTTTATTTATATCTTAAGTTAAGTCAAACATAAATTAGTATTCCTAATTTAAGTTAGTTTGCGTTTTCAATTGTTGAAATAATATAGCTCTTATTATTTTGGGGTATTGCTTAATGATAATTGTTCTCCAGTAAACAGTTTGTTTGACTGACATACCTGTATAGGAATTTAGGCCAACATAAGTTCCTTCCATAAAATATACTAATCTGTATGACCTAATGTAATAATTAATTAATGTGTTTTGTATTGGTAAAAGGATATAATATGTTTACATAGTATATATTTAAATATATAGTCAAGGTGGCTGTTCAGTAGGACAATGTGCTAGAGGTATTTTTACAGACTGAGCCAAGTGGCAGTTAATCTGCTAGTTTTGGCAACAATGTCTTGGCTTCCTTTTGTAACATTTGTAGCAGAATTATGCCACAGCAGAGCCAATAAAACAGACTCATT
>JAODUE010000002.1:107405-132260 GCA_027564755.1 Amblyopsis hoosieri
TGGAATTGTTTGACAATTAAAATGCTATTTGGGATTGCATTTTCATTTGAATTTAGTCCTCTATGGACTTCCATATGGAAACACTATTTCTTGTAAGTGCACACACAAAACAGACAATTGGTGGACTGTGAGGAGTTATTGGCTGAATTTGACTAAATGTGTATTTGCTTACTCTACCTTTAACTGGTTGCATGTCAGATTTGTTAAGGAAAGAATAACTATTGTGTGCTCTCAAACATTGTTCACTTAAATGTATATAAAATGACAACAGATCAAAATGATCATCTGATTCTCATTTGGAAACCCCTCTCCACTTTATTTTTTTTTCCTTGGCTGAGCTGTTGGCGTTGCTACAACTGTTTTGATCGCCTCATCTAGCTCTACCACCATTTCGAAACATGCTTAACTTCAACGTCATCGCACTTAGCCACCCTGATTGGTCCACCAGCAGGGTGGCTGTGAAAACGCTAATGCGAACAGGGTTCCAGACTGTAACCTCAGCTAAATAAATTGTGCTGAAAGCAGGCAGGTGGAGCCAGGCTACACAACATCATAGCCTTGGCAATGTGTTTCTTATGTGAGGGGAGCTTCTTCTGCATCGAAGGGTGAGGTGTTTTTGTTTTGTTCAAGCTCAAATATCAACAAACTTTCTCCAGAATGACTATACCTTTAACTGTCAGTTTACAGGTGAGGGGTTATGCTAGATCAACTGGCCGAATTATATGTTTGTGACCTGTTTTTTTTTTTCAATACAAAAATACAGTATTTTATTTTGATACATTGCTTGACTGCTGTTTGTTGTAGTTTATTTTGATTCACTTACAATTAGGGTATTTGGTATTTTATTTAAAAATACATTTTTGCCCGTCTAAAACCATGTGACACAAGAAGCACACCTAAGTTGAACCATCTCTTTAACGGTCTCTGACTGAGCCATTAGGACACAATGCTTTGGTTTATAGGAGTCTTGCTACTATCAAATCACCATAAACATTGCCTAAAAACATTATCTCCTAATTCTGTAAGGAAACCATAGTAATTCTGAGCTCCATTTCAGAAATGGAGCTGTACGGTAATTGTGAGTGAGGAAATGTAAATCTAATGTTACGATTAGAACACTGTGGCGACTCACAGTGTTCACAACCATAACAAGAAAAATATCTTCCAGCATAATAACGCGCAGGCACACGCATAATAAACTCCAACCGCACAAAGCATGGCTATCTATCAGTCTCAGGTATAGGGTTTAGCCGAGAATAGATCTAGATGCGCTAGAAAATCCCTCTTTTCACGACATGGTTAGGTGAGCATAACGCAGCCGCACCATGCATGCACGACCAAAATAGGCAGCCATTTCATGGCCTATTTCTTTCTCTACTTCAAAGTGGTGGCATTCTGCCTTGTCATACAGTATGCCACCATTCATACTGCCACTCTGTAGGCCTCTTGACAAATTAACCCCTGTCCTGAGAGTCACTCAGTCTTGTCAATGCTATGAATTTATCATGAGAAACGACAGACCACCGACACACTCAGCTCAGTGGTTGCGGCCTCTTTCTTTTCTGTTGCCTGGTCCTTGCTGTCTGAGAGCTCGACATTCACCCTAAAATATCATTGCAACAGCTCTCACTCACAAGGCAAACCCAAATGCACACTCACAAGCCTCTGACAGCTGATGAACTGGATTTCTAACAAGGCCGTGCTATATAGTGATTTACATGGAAGATTTTGTGTTGAATGGAGTGGATGAAAATGTAACACTTGGGGAGTGTGAAGGCACAGGAGCATGCTAAATCATTCTTAACAGTACACATCAAGTGATGTACAGAGCGCTGTCTATAATAACCTGCAAGTCTCCAAGATTAACTCTGTAATTAATTAGAGGGTATTTTTAAAGATCACCGGTTTATTCATCGCTCCATGGGTGAAGCTGAAGAAATGTTCCCCGTCTCGCTGAATATGGGGGTTGGAAGGTGTTGTTAAAGGTTGGAGCTCAGCGTTAGGATTTAATAGTCATATTTGAGCCCAGGAAAACAGAAGGTGATTAATGCTCATGGATGTAGATGGCTCAATCCTCCTCTCTGCCTTATGGTTCCCCTTCTATCTTTGGAGACACCAGCAAACCCTTTCCCTCCACCACAAACCCATCTCGCTTTCTCTCTCTCTCTCCGCTCGCCCACATGTGCAATATTGATCAAAATAAGATGCATGAGGAATTGATTAGTTTATTCAAATGCAGGATCATGTCAGCAAATATAAACACAATTGATTTTCTGCTTAAAATAAGAACATAGGAATGTTCCACCATCAATGTAATACATAATGTAGTATACGAGATGAGAAACAAAGCTCCATGTTGTGTAAGGCCAGGTCATTATAGAATATCTTTGATAGCATTCATATTATTGAGTCATATATATTATTACTCTTAAAGCTAATATTTTGTCTATCCAGTGGTTTTAGCCTTTTAAGGTTTATGAGACGTTCAATGTATATCATGTTAGTGGTTTGTAAATTAAATGTATTGGTATGAATTCATATATTTTAAAATTCTATTCAGTGGACACATTTTCACATGTCCAGCTAGAAACTAAGGAAATAATGTGAAATTAGTGATAAATGTGCACAATAGACAGAATTGTGTAGTGGTCTGACTGAATTATCTAATGAATATGAAGGATTCACTGCAGCTTTCAGACTACATACCTTTCTAGTCACTCACAGCATCAGCGCACTGTGTGAAAGAACATGGATCCTGCTATAGACAGAAGAATTGCTTCCTATAAATGTAATAACTAAATCTAAAAAAATAACATGAGTCAGTCGTCCAATCATTAATGAGCATGAGATAAATTAAATCTGAATGCCATGGAGACCAACTTCTCCTCAGTTAAACCCAGTCCTTTATGCATATGTGTTTTATGTTCTAATATTCTTTCTCTGGCAGCCGGTTTTGGTCACGTTGAGCTATCAATCATCTATGGTGACAGTTTAGTTTTTACACCTGTAGCCATCCGAAAAGCACATCCGATCTGCCATACGGCCTACGTAATAAAGGACCATTCATATTAGCAGCTTGTCATTATTTTGAGAGAGACTGCAAGAGCAACCCAGTCTATAAGTCATATATTTCAGTAATGTACAGTACCGTACAGGTGCTACATTTCAATATATGATCATTTATATTTACTCTACAAATGCAAATGGCAAGAAAAGAGAAAAGCTGGTAGCTATATAATGTTTAAATAGAATAATTCATAATTTTAGACGGTGTTTAGTATGCAATACTGATGGTGTAACTATTTATCTTAGAGCAGCTAAGCCATAATATAAATAAAAAAAACATAGTTCACTGCAAATTTTTTCTATACAATATACAGTAATTTTATGATGATTCAGCCTTCTGCTACTGTATTTCATATAAGCCTATAAGCCCTAAAGACACACTAAAAAGCTGAACACATTACCCATTTATTAACGATTCTTACAATAATTCCGCTAATTATAATAATTCTGGTCTTTATATTTCAGTGGAGCTGAATGAGGAAAACAAAGTCATTTTAGATGTTTATGAAGTTGCCTGCCTTGGAACAAAGACTTGCGTGTGGATTACCACACCACATCTCTCAGTAAGGGTGTCACACAATGTCACTGAGAAAATCCATTAGGCCTACTGTATGTTCTGTATTTGTCTTGTTTCCTCACGGGATTCCTGCAGTGACTCCTCAGCACCGACGCTCTCGGTAGTTCAGAAACAGATGATTTGCGTGGCGGATGCCATGTTGTTTTTTTGCCAAACGATGAAAATGGGAAGGAGCCGTTGGTCGACGTGGGGAAAAACCTCTCACACCTCAAAAAGGTCACAGAGCTGCGAGAGCTCACCAACGGACATGCATGGGCTCTCTGTGCAGCAGAGCGTGCTCGTGTCCACAGAGAGAGGACAAACACGGGCAGGGGAGATTAATCTTGAGTGGCTGGGTGTGTAATTGAATCACAGCACTCTTTCAGACCGCCATCATTTGCCAATACTGAGGAATAATTGTCAAAGAGAAATTGTGCCATTACAGAGGGGAACCAAAGAGAGATGTGGTAATGATCAATCTCTCTGAATGCGTTCCGCAGAGCCGGGAAGGATGATTCTCCCACCCCCCCCGCTCTTCCTTCCCCAGCGCTTCAGAAACAGTGCCAGTGCACCAACGTAATGGCCTCCTGTTTGCCTGTCACTGGGAGAGGGAGGAAGCTGAATGAGTGGAATTAGATTGCGTTTCCCGTCCCCTTCATTGTTATTTTTGGTCGAATAACAGATTGCTGTTCCACTCACAAGCAGGGGCAAAAGGCAGTTGGTGTGTAATCAATCCTTTCGGAGGGTTGGTTGGAAGTGGTGGGTCGCCCTGTGCTTGCTGCTCTGCACAAAATGGAATAAATGTGACGTTAGGGACGTGGGTATCATTACCTTGATGAATCACGGAAGGTATAACGATTATGGAAATTGTCATCGACTGATCATTCGTCTCAATTTATTGCAGCTCAGTGCTGCTGTGGCCCGGCGGACTAAAATGTGAGCATGTCAATAGTCCTACAGGCTGTTATCAGTGCTCACTGCTCTCTCACAATGGCCAGCACTGTAAACCTGTTGTACGCCATCCATCGGCAGCTACTTCTTCAATACTGGACACCGTTAATGGTAGTAAGGAAATGGGGGAGGATAATAGGCCAGTTGCTGACTTGAGGTATGTCCTTAGATGGTCAAGAGCTGTTTAACATTGAAGATCACGGACAAATGGGACTGTATGGATTCCATCTTGAAAGAGAACAGCTATGCTGTCAATATTACCTCACAGCAGATCTAACGATTACAGCAATCAGGGACTTTTTATTCATACATTTTTAATTGTCAGGGTCTGTGTTCAATAGCATGTACACTATTTGTAGAGCTACAGTATATGCTTAATCATACAGTTAATGTGTGAATACATATTGTATATTTACATGTATTATTTATATATAGTGTAGGCCTGTTATATTTTACATCATCTCCAGCAATATTATCACTGTCTGGGGAACAATTAAAAATAAACTGGAGTATTACAATGTCATTAAATGACTTCTAATCAAGCGTGTGATGTACACTAAATGGCACATTGTTTGAAGCCAGATATATGTTGCAAGACGACAGTGTTTAGCCAACATAAAATGTGAAGAGTAGACTACTATGAAAAGAGAGTGCTCAGCATTGGTTTGTTTGCGCTCTGCATTTTTGCACGCATCATCATACGACACATTCTACTTTATAAAAGAGAGAGGCCATTTTAGTCATGTGACCAGCCCCATTCCCCTTGTTGAGAATATATATGAATATGAAGACTTGACATCCATAATTTCCAGTGCAGCGTTGAAATTGCTAAGCCTCTGAGACAATAAATCACAGTTATGTCAACTCTGCTCATTAGACTTCAATTTATGAAAATTGTGCAGGATATGAAGATTTGCAAAGGTCTAGACTCGATGAAGCCCTGTGATATAGCCCCTCATGAGAGTTCTCTAATCGCTGCAGCAGGAATATGGCCTTGTAATGGAGGACATATCTCTTCATTAGCCCTGCATTGGAGCCCTGGATGGTTCATCTATGATAAACATATTCTGGTACACAGGCATTTTTAGCACACAGCCTACGTTTTGCCAAGGCTGGCTGGGGCCACTGTGTTGGCCAACTCCAACTGGACATGACACCAGGGAGTGCATAATGGCGTACTTAGAGAAGACTACATGAGAGGGCAGAGAGTTTGGCTCATGCAGTTTGCGTTGAGCATAGGTCAGCTGAGGGTGAACGACACAGACACAGACATGCACTAACTAACATTTGTATTGCAGTATCAATACGTTGCAATATTACTGCACATACAGAAGCTTGTCTTTATCGGATAGTACATTATATTAAGTAGTCAATAAAGGGGAACAGGGGTTATTTCCAATGCCGTAAATCGTGTCCTGGATCATGCTATCTCCTGAAGAGCATAATTTGTTTGTAATTTGTCAGGCCAAGATTCATTGTGCTCAGTGGCATTCCTTTGAGCTTTGGGGGGTTTTTCAGTGACGAATAAATAAATGCTAATATGTCAGCAAACCGGGACACTGCTGTCTTTGTGCAGCTAACCCATTAGACGTATGAAACCAATAAAAACCTCAGACAGGAAAGCCAGAGGTTAATCGCTACACTTTTTAGGCTAAACTGTTTACTGTCTTAAAGAAGCTGGCCCCATTTATTCAAAGCTTTTCTTCATTTTTCCCATAGTGGCATCTGCTACTATTATTTACTACTGTTTGGAGGCTGACATGTATTTACTTTTAAGTGCTGCAGTTAACATTCAATTGTTGTTGGGCACTGCAGCTAAATTACCCCAACATACTGTATGAAAACTATGAAAGCAGAATGGTGTAAGATGATGAAAAGTGTCCGGAATCTTAAACCGTAACACCCTGGCACATTTTTCAGCTTTTATTCAAAATAAATTACAGACCTTTCACCTTGCAGAGAATGTTATCTTGTAAATGGTAGACAGAGGAAATCAGTGACTCTCTACACCTGAAACGGGTATGCCGAAGAAGGTATGACTTATAGGAAGGTTAAGGTAGGCTAACAAATAATATATTTTTTTTTTCTAAAAGTTAGAAATCATTGCTGTTAGTTTAAAATCTGTCAAACCACCGATGAACACTCAATTGTTGAACTTCAAACATACTCACTGTGAATAGGTTTCCTGTTCAAATTATATCAGTGCTTTTCCCACTCCCTGTACTGTATGAATTTACAAGTATAGTCACACAATACTAATATTCATTAGTTCTAATACTGAACATACCAAACGCTAAGAAAATAGCACATTTAATATTGAAACTACATATTATTTTGGTTTAGTACCACAAACACATTGTGGGAAGGCACGTTGTTTTAAAGACTTTCCTAATACTTTTGATTACTAATACATTAATCAGCAGATTAACTGCATTTACATGTGAGGATAACATGCATTTATGGTATTTGTATGATGGAGGTGCATAAATAACTGAATTTAGCTCATTATTTCTCACACTGACTATATATGGTATTTATTTTCTACTTTATCAATCTATCTGGCAAATGTACAATGGCTATCTATCTTAACTGTAAGTCAAAATGCTTCATTCTTGCATTTCATGTGCTGCTCTGTATTCTGTGATTTGAAAAGCCCAAGTGAACCATGTCTCTCATCTCTCAATCTTCCAGTTTTTAGATGTTGAGCATTGAAAAACACTGATGTAATGTTGTATATCACAGGTCAGACAATGTACAGTATGTCAGGTCCAAAAAAAAAAGAAAAAAGAAATACAAACATATTTCAGTATATGATGCAGCAGTTTACATTGCTTTGGCCTTGATGTTTCTATAACAGACAATATGTATATACAATAGGCATGCATGGTAAAAAAAAAAAAACTAAGTTATAATAGCAGTAGCTGCAATATCTAAGGCCATATTGAATAAACTTGGCATTGATGCTTGAGAACATATTGCTCTGCATTTTGTTCTGATACACATTCAGATTTGTTCTTTGTCAAGTAATTCCTGAGAAGGAATTCTCAAGATTATCTCTCTCTTGGGATTCCCTCTCTATCTTTGTCTATACAGTATATTTCTGTTTTGGATAATGGTCTGTTCTGAAAACACTTGCAGGTTAGGAGTGCAACATTTCAATGTCCTGTTCATAAGCCTGTTTGTACATCATTAACTTTATTATTATTATTATTATTCATAATATTATTATTATTTTTTTGTGTTTTTTGTACAGTTAAGGAGAGACAGGAAACGAGTGGGACAGAGATAGTTGGAAGGATTGGGAGATGACTGCTGGCCGGATTCGAAACCCAGTCTCCCCAGGCAAAAAGGCCCATATATGGGCAGGGTTATCGCATGCGCCACAGCTTCACCCGCCTTTATTATTATTATTATTTATTTACAAAACTGACTCATAAATATAATTTTGATTTACAATTATGAGTTTTATATTTAGCCTACTATAATGTTTTATTAAATTACATTTTCTTCTTTTTTGCTTTTTAAGTTTTTCTTTCTTAAATAAATCCCTACAAGCGTAAACTACTGACTGTATAACCACAAGTGAAGGCTGTTTTGTCCATGAAGAAGGAATTAATTTCCACATGAAAAGGGAAGTTCCCTCCAATCCCTTTATACACTTGCGTTTAGCTTGCCGGATACAATGCTGAACCAACAAAAGGCAATATCCTTTATCGTGTGAAAATAACAATACACTTTATATACAGAAGGCAGGGCCATTGTCATCCATTTGGCCACTAACAGACTCAAGGCGAAAAAGGCAGAGTTTCAAACACCATTTCTGACCCACAGGGACAAATTCCCACAGACACACATTGGTTGTAAGGAAGTGTTTGCATAATTTGTCAGTGCTTCTTTTTTACAATGTCTATAGCTTGCTCAGAGTCCCTCTGGTTTGGTCCATCTGTTTTCTCACGGCCATCTCGTACATGTGTAAAACATACTGCACCGGGATGCGGCCGTAGCGTTCTTTTCTTTAATTTATGCTGCAGAATGCTCCTGGGCTTCAATTCTGAAGTTTCTGGTTCATGTTTTGTGTATTCAGACCATCCCCTTGACAGCAATAGGTAGCTTAGGGTAGTACATATTTGTGACTTCACGTTAGTGACTACCTCTGACATAAATCTATGCATTGAAACGCTCTGCACTGCAGGATGCATGAATGTGTATGGAAACAGCACTGTACGTGTTTGAGAAAATATGTAATGGTCTTTTGACCTTGTTTTCTTAACAATCTTACAATCTTCTATTACGTATGTGTATGCCGCTGATAAAATAAATAAGCAGGTTCAGACCAAATAGTCATAAAGCTTATAGCCAACTGTGCTGTCTTCTTTCTAATAGAGAAACACATTCATTAACATGCAGTAGTAGTGTTTTTTGGAAAGGCGTGAGAATGTGGTAAGCATTTGAATTACAGTGGTCAAGTCGCTGGCGTCCAACAGGGGGCAACAGAGGGCACTTCTGCATAGACGGACACAGCGAGTTGAGTGGAAAATCCAAAAGCTTGTGGAGGAGCTGGAGCTCAATAATAAATAAAAAATAATAAAAACATCTACCAAAGGCTTCCAAAATAAAAAAATAAAATAAAAAAATACCTGCCATCTCAGACTCAGAGACCCAAGGCTGGGCTAAGTAGGAACACTTTTGTGAAACAGAATGTGCTATTTGGTTGGGTTGAAATAAGTAAAGGACCTGGAGGAGTGCAGTAACTCTCATATGTGGCAAATGCACGAATCTTCACGTGTAAATGTGTTGCTATAGTAACCAACTTTCATGTACATTTTATTTTTCTCTCTCGAAGGCCCAGTGGACAGGAGTGGAACGTTAAAACAGGAGAGAGAGAGAGAGAGAGAGAGAGAGAGAGAGAGAGAAAAGTGGCTACATCTTTTCCAGAATACTCCTTTTTTGCCACCTCTCTCTCTCTCTCTCTCTCTCTCCAACTCTTCCTCATCCTTCTGCCTGTCCTTGGCTGAAGAATAGATGACAGAGTTTGACATTGATTATTTGCCTTTCATGCAGATAATGGCATGTGATTTAAAGGAACTGTTTGATGTGCTGCGCGCACATAGTAACAAGAATGAAGTGGTGGACATTGGTTTGAGTGGGAGAAAAGCTGCCCTCAGTGATAACTTAATCGCCGCATGTGGTCGCACATGGGGCCAACTCAGGGAGGGGATTAGAGGGGGTTGGGGGGCTGTCCAGTCAGAGCTGCAGAAGTGGGCCCCCTATTGAGTCCTCATGGGTCCTCTGATCTACCCATAGTATTGTTACTCTTCCTCTCTCCTCTCGCTCTCTCTCAGAAGGGTTAGAGTGAATGAATGCCCCGCCTAGCTGCAGAAGCCTTTAGGATTACTGTGCTGTGCTTTTGTAATTAATGAAACTGCTCGGCCCATTGCATTCTAAAAATGCTATATCATGTGAACATGATCAGATATGACTGTTCATACGTTTTTCTACAGTCACAAAGCTAATTCAAAGCGCATAGGGTTCTGATTTAAATCAGGGTAAGAAGTGCGAGGCTGGGGCGCATAAGCTATCTGAGAAGCTTGTTGTTTTTTTTCTTCTAAATGAAACTCACACTCTCAGAACAGGCACTATTTGCATGTGAAAACGGGGTGATAGGCAATATAAATAATAACCTCATGGCTGTTTTAATAACAGCTAGGCTAATTCCCTTTATAGGTTGATAGCACAGTTGGCTATTCACATATGTCTGCCTGGATATCACTGGCTATTGACATTTGCCTGGATAGCTGTGAACAATAACTTTCTAGTCTACATATCCTACTAACAGTTCAATGTAGGCTACAGGTTATGGACATATTATAGTTACACAGCTGTGAGAGAGAAAACAACACAATTGCATTTGCTCATTATATTTTCTGCTAAAATATGCACACCTGTAGTTGACATTGAAGTAGATGAAGCAGTCATAGAGACTCCATAAGATTCGTCTTATAAGATGGGGGCAGTAGGCTATAGCCTGCCCTACTGCATGAGGACTAAAGCACATACACATGGATACAGTAGGCTGGCTGACAGACAGACCACAACGATGCTAAGTAGGGATAGCGACTACAGTAGATGCGCATTTTATCAGCTGACAAGTGCAGACCGGACACGAGAGCAGACGGATGGAGAGGGTTGTGTCAGCGTCTGTAGTTCTGTATCGAACATCACGAGTTTGTTTACCTGAATTGTGTAATTTAGACGACACGTGTGGTGTGTGCAGTGAAACCTTCTCCAAATAATTCAAGAGATTGTCGCATGTGGTCTCCCCGCAGATCGACATGAATGGAAGAGTCCTGGCAGCGCGGTTGAGATAGTAGTGGCAGTGCGGATGGGATGCAAGCTGAAGCGTTCTGTCCGAAAGAGCGCGCATACACGCACTGTTTTCGCGTTGCACACTAAATTTACTTGTGGATGAAGTGAATCATTCGCGAGAGGAAAAACAACCTACATTACATTTTTGTTAGATTTTTTTTACGCCGTTATTGTAAAAGAACACAACGCAGTGCTATCTTTAAGTTTGGATCCCGCGCATCCCTGGAAGTTAATCTGACATTACCCCGGACAGCGGTTGCACAAATAGGCTACTAACCTATTCGCAGGTAAGATGGAAAAGTATCGGTGTTAACGGGTTTAGCTGTTAGTTGCCATGCCCATGGGTGTTTTAATTTCACCGTCGAGTAGGTTCTTTGTTCATTCTCCTGTGTTGACTTGCTTTCCACAGTACCGGTGGCTCTGATAAAATATTCAGGCTCTCCTGACAAGATGTAGAGCCTTGCCTGACGGGCTTGCCGTACCCGGTCACTCCTACTAGTGTATCTTGAGATGAATGCACTCCTCTTCGGTTTATACCCCGGGGATGTAAGCAGACATACTTCACCTGTTCACCTGTGCAGCCATTGAACAGAGGCTGATATTAAACAAAGAACTTTTCCATGTGGAACGCCACCATGGAAGAAAATGAAGCCTTTAATTTCATATTAATCAGGACTATCTGAATATTGCCACTGATAATATTTTAATACATTATTTATATCAATTCTATACCAGCTTGACGAAGTAGGCCTACTGTACACAATGATATGTTGTAATGCTATCACACATTCTGAGTGGCACAAATGGTCGATATTTAATTTGAGAATTTAACTTTTGCTTAGGGCTTTCATAAATTACACCTCTTGCTTCCTCCAATACAGATGTATTTCCATTTTAATCAGTGAAAACAGTTAGACCTTATAAGACTTTATATTAGTCCCCAATGCACTTTTTTCCAGCCACCTACACTGTGTTCAGTGGACATTGTGGAATGGCATACCGGTATAGTAGGTTAGGCAGTCATTCTTCTGCACATAAAATATAAAAAAAAAAAATCAGCCCAGGGTCTAAACGAGGCTTGAATCAAAACACTGATTTCAGTGCCATGGTAACATCCACGAATACATTACTTACTTGTGATGCATGTTCCAGGGTTCTATGACCACATGTTTCATGCAGCTCTGGTTGTACATTGTCTGAATGATAGGGTATGTGTCTTTTTGAGGGTTCTGCTCTGGGGTCAGACCTTGTGCCAGTCTAAAATGTTAGCTCTGTGGTGTTGTGGACAGAGAGAATGCTATTTTTCTTAAACATGGGACATGAGTTATATTTATAATTCTCTGATGTCTGTAATACAGGGTATTTGCTAATTATAGTCTTATATTTGTATGTTTTATATATGGTCTGCTGCAGCAGGTGAGACCATTTTTTATTTAATATCCTTCCTCTGACACTTATTCAATTGATAAATTAATAAACCATTTAGATCCCACGAGCATACAGTACATTATGCTATAGCCCAAGGGCAAACTAGCATGTGACAAATCATTACATTTAGCTACTTAAAGCAAAGTGCTACTATCATTGGAAAAACATGGGATAACAAGTTTTGTTAGGTGATGAACTGGGAGAAGTAGCCTATTTCTCAATATGTTTTAAAGTGATAGAAATTCTCATAACTTGAGCCTTTGGCAATGCGGTGTGCCGCATAAAAAGAAGGTTCCAACTGTAATGTGTGTTTTCACAGTGCCAGGCCTTTTGACAATGAGAATATACAGAGAGTAATATTGGTGCAACGGACTGTTCAATCATAACAGTCCCATGATAGGGGATAGTATAGTCCTACTATTTGACCGTAAAAAAAAATCTGATAACAGTATCTGTCAATAATATTTTTTAAACATATGAAAAATACAGGTTTTATCATGGATATTTTAAATATGATGACACATATACATAGATTATATTTTGGCACTGGACAAATATTTTTTATACTGCTTTCCATACAGCAAACCATTGTTTAAACATCAATATATTGACCCAAAAAATATATATCTGTCATGTCTTGTTTAATAATATACAGTAATCCCTCAGATAGCCCTTGATCTAGAAAATATATTTACCTGAACATTTTCATAATTATTAAAAAAATAAATATTTCCATATATTCTTTATCTTGCCCATGTAATGTTGAGGAAGTATGCCTTGCTTTGCCCTTGACCTGGTTTACCACATATCATTGACTAGCAACACATCAAAACGAGAGGATTACTTTTACTTTTCTGTAAAGCAACAGTGTGACTGAATTGTAAATTAGATAATTGCATTTACAGTATTGAGAAGTACAGCAAGGAGCATGAGGCTGCCACATCTTGTGCACAATGACACTCTAATAAGAGTGCTACTCTCATCTATTATAAAAATGTTGAGGGCGCTGCTGTAAACCCTTTTTGAAGCCTTAGTGTAATACCTGAGCGTCACACTTTATTGCCGTTTAATCTCCTTAATCAATGAGGGTGTCTACATTTTGTTATACTGGTAAGTGCAAGGGATTCTCAGGTGGATATACTATGCTTGAAGCTTAAATTCATCTAATTAATTCTGGGAAATGACAAGAAGTGTATACACAATGCTGGTTCTTCCCTTAAATAAATTCCCCTTTCATTATTCCTTAGGATAATGTAATATTCTGTGTGTGATGGGCACAGCTACCCCCCAAGAGTAATGGCACTATAAATATCTGGTCCCGACCAGCTTTATAGAAGATCAGCTTGGGCTAATCGCGACGACAACAGACCCCAGATCTCACTATGCTGGCCCAGACCTACTTCTTTATACTGTACAGAGAATAAAGACTAGACCAACTCCTCAAACCACATGCTCGTAATTTTGGATTCAGACAGGGGCTCAAAGTCTGACCTTATAAATTAGCACATTAGATACGGCAAACACCAAGGTCAAATCATCTGTTTCAACACATGAAAGCAAACATGTGAAGGTTAATGCAGCCCGACAAACTACTCACAGTTCCCTGGGCTCAACGGATCAGTTCCTTGTTATATTTACATTCCATAATTTCTGACAGCTACTCGGCTACTATTAAAACACTCACCGAGTGACCGAGCTATTGTCTTCAGAATTTGTCACCTAGATTTTCTCACCATATAGGCTATGTTTTATTTTCACCCTTGAGAAAAGCCAGGTTCATTGTCATTCAGTAGGTAGGTTCTACGGAAGTACCTCTTGCCTCTGTGCTGATCTATACATTATGTGTTTGAACAAAGCGTATGCCACTCAAAGGGTTGAAAAGGTTGACCTTTTTGAACGTCTATCACATGAAAGATTGACATAGTCGGTATGTCTGAAGGATTTGTCTTTAAACGGCAAAAGTGAAACGTGAAGTGTAATAAACCCGTGGGATTACTTGGCGATAGGCACCCATGTGACAATAAAGTTTTACACTCAGGCAGAAAGTTTGTGCTGTATTCTGCCAAATGATAGCTGAAAGTCACCATAAGATTTGGGGGAGGGATTGCGTGCTCTTGAAATATGCTTAGGGTAAGGATATTTAGTGACAGGTCTTGATGCATTACCATCCTGCTTCTTAGCTACAATGTGTGCTGCGCAGGAGGTGAAGAACACAACAGTGTTTCTGCTAGCATTACTCGTAGAGCCTTAGCGCTACTTTGTGACTTATAATTACAGTACATACGACAGGGGTCTTTTTCATACTGCACTTGAAAATGTTTGTTTTCCATCTGCGCATTCATCTTTGCTATTTTCTATCATTATCATACCAAGCATTTCGGTTGTAGCTGATTTGCTGACATCCTAGTCCATTCAGGACAGTGTCGACTCATTACACTGCCTTATAGTAGAGTAAGTGCCTATTGTATACATTTAACTCAATATGTGCATGGATATACTGTACATAACACACATACATGAACATATGTGTAGGGGAAGTGAACACAAAGACGGCTCTGTGACTTGGAGAATCTGTGATAAGGCAGATATTTTTACTTTATCAATTAATGGTCAAAGAAATGAATGGATACTTTTGGTATTTTCAAGATAGACTACAGTAAATGCCCAAACCCTACTGTGTGTTTTTCCTGCTGGAGCATATGTTTACTTCTTCCCTTCTCATCCATGTCAAGTCACAGAGCCGTCTTTTTGCCCTGGTAGATTGTTAATATGACGGCCACAACGATTGTAGATCGTTTCCTCTTTTGAGGTGCAGCGTAAATCGAAAGGCTCACGCAGTGCATTCCTCACACTCTTCTGCAGTCATCTTGATGAAGATGTATAAGGAAAAAGTATGATAATTGCCTTCATCGTAATGGTAATTCATGCTAACCATATAACAATACAGCCTTTATATACTAATAGGTTTTTGGACAACAATGGAGTTTAATCACATTGAAGGTAAGAATGGTATGGCGCTGACAGGGAACTGGTTTGGCCTTCTCATAGGCTGACAATAGGAAAATATTAATTGATTTTAAATCATTAAAAGCTCTTAAAGTGTGTGTTTCTAGCATTTATTACTGTTCTACCTATGCAATCTGAGATGAAAGCCACCTGCGATTAGCTACAGAAGAGTGCTTCTGCCCCGACTATGGGGCTTCACTTTGGTGTAACTACCAACAGATTAACATTTATGGCTTAGCATGCTCCGGTAGGCTCTTTTGGGTCAGGACCAAGTGGCAAGATTGGAGTGGGTCTGTCTTTTGCACCAGAGTTTAAAGAAAAAAAGAACTCCTCCCAGTTTAATTCAGGCTACAGCAGGTCTGTCCGGGAGAGCCACGCCAGATATGCGTTCAGCTGTCTTGCTCATGAGCGCTGAACACAGTTCTGTCTGGGAGAACCACGCCAGCTCTCATAGCGAGAACAGAAACGCATTATGTTCTCTGCTTGTGGAGCACAGTTGGCAGTGAGGGCCTGCAGGTTATTTGTGTGTTTGCGAAATACAGATATCATATTCAAAATTGGCAGTGCTTAGGTATCAAAAGGACATTACACTCTAATGACTTTCTGTCAAGAACTATTAGACTATACTGTAAGCATATTTACCACATTGCAAATTACTTTCATAAATCAGTATTATGTGTCCGCTGACTCTTGAAGATGATATTGAAACTAGAGTACTCATTTTTGACATGCAAAAGGAAACATTTATGAATGGTGTCGTTGATTAATATTGTGGAAAAGTGTTTATTTATTTATTTATTTTTGGGCTACTTTCCTATAGTCTCACAATGTAATATTGGTCCTGGAGAGCTTTCTCAGAATAGCTGTGAGCTGCCAAGCATGTCAGGCCAGGTCCTTTGTGGCTTTTGGACAGCCCAGTGGGACATTGGGCGTCAGCTATGCTTGTCAATGAAGCCGGTTGACGGCCTCAATAATTCAGATGACGTGACCTCTGAGTCATCGCGGCGACCGTCGGGCGGCAAGGGGCGATGATTGGTACGGGCGGCAGGGTGCGGGGTTCACACTAGCAGCTCCTCCATCTTGTCATTGTCAGCAGCGGAGAAGGGGGGGGGGGGGCTGTTGAATAGCAGACACGTTGGGAGTGCAGAAGCACTGCGAGTCAGAGTAATGGTGCGAGGGTCGGCCATCGTTGTGTTCCTGCCAGGAGCGGTGTGTGTTCACGAGTCGCTCTCGGATGATCACCACAGGGTGGACTTCCTCCTCTTTCTCTCTCTCTCTCTCTCTCTTACACTCTCTTACTCTCTCTCTCTCTCTGTCTCTCTCTCTCTATCTGTTTCTCTCTTCTCTCTCCTCTCTTTTTTCTCTTTTATCTATCTATCTATTTATCTATATAACTATATCTATATATTTCTGTTTCTCTCTCTTTCTCTCTTTATTTCTCTTTCTCTATTCTCACCATTTCTCTCTCCTCTCTTTTTTATCTTTTCAGTATCTATCTATCTATCTATCTATCTATCTATCTATCTATCTATCTCTGTTTATCTCTCTCCCGCAATCTCTCTATCTCTTTCTTCCCAATGTTTTACTTCTGGAAGATGAGCAACTGTTAGGTGGGCTCTCATACTGTTGTTTTCCTAATAAGGCCTGAGGTCTGTCAGTATTCAGATGCGGTGCCATCATGACCTATATTACTCCTTAAAGCGCTGACAGCCGGAGAATTGTGTTTTGTTAAGCAGCACGTTCCATATATTATTCTGTGTTAAGTGCAAAAATTGCGTGCGTTTGTATTTTTGTCATTTTTCCATTAGTCGAGTGCATATTTAGATCTCCCTGTATACTGGGCCAAAGTTGACTTATAATGTATTTATTTGTCCCAACAGGACCAATAGTATTGCCATTCTGTTGCAGTACAGTATCCTCTGTCCCAGCTATCTCTTCTGTATCCGATGTGTGATTATATATTCTCCATCTCCTGTGGACGGGAACAGGGGTTGGATGGCCTGTGTAAAAGGTGCATTTGAATGCCGCCCAATGTCAGCACTTTATAGTGTCTTTCTGCCTTTAAATAATATGCATTGTTGTTCAGCAGCCAGGCTGTGTGCATGCAGCATTAGAAGTGGAGTGGCATTATTTCAATGCATCCACCCACCCACAGCACACACGCTGATGCATTGCTGTGCTTCTTGTATCAGCCTTTCAGCCTATACCACTGAGAGTGATTGATGGGTGATTTAAGTTTTTGGACGAAAACCCAGAAGTCCCCGCCAAAATTGATACCCAAAGATACCCTTTGAATATTTGCTTTTTTTCGTTGTTCATACCACATGATTGTAAAATATCTTACGGTCTATGTTCTTTTGTTTACATGAGAGCGTGAATGTAAAAATGAGTACTTTTGTTGTTTCTTGCCATGATACGTTTTGCATCGCGGCTTGTCGGATGTTGAGGTGGCTCAATACTGTGTCAGTAACTACATGACCACAGGTCTACAGAGTGGGCTTTGTTCTTGTGTGCCTCCTAAGTAAGCACATGAATTAGATGGACTATACTTGTAGACTCCCGCCAGCTTCGTAATTAAGTGACTGTAAACATGGTGCACTACCTCTTCACATCCCCCATGATACCAGGAAATACGGGACACTAAATTAAGTCTGTGGAGCTGCAACTGTGTGGTCCAGAGGCGGTGTTTATGTTGATAAGGCAAGGGTTCAATACTGTATGGATGCTCCTGGGTACAGATAAAAAGGAGCCTGCATGCGAGGAGGTGCTGAACAACATGCTATTATAATTTAAGATAGAGGGCGATATGGCAAATAAAAATAACACACCCTTATAGCTTCATGTGTGTGTTATATTCAAGAGAGTCTATCTGGCGATGACCTTTTCCAAGAGAATTTGGCTGCGCTTGCACTAAATTTTCAATAAATAAATAACTCTGACTGTCACCGGTAAAGGGTTATTTTGGGGTTTTGTAAACATCCCTGCTTAGCTTATTATGTTGTGTCCTGACACTGCCAGATATGTTCATTATTTCATTATATCATTATTTAATTAAATCGCTATTGCGGGATATATATTTAAAAAAAGTGTTATGATTCAATGCTGACTTGTTGTAATTCACCAGAGATAGACCATTCAAAATATCTTTCCAATAGACTATAATAAAATAGCCAAAATAAATCCATGTTGGGTTATCTTTGATCTGTGGGGATTTGTTTCATAGAGCAGTAATACTTCTCCAGTTGCACTTTAACAGTGAGAAATAAACTTTTAAACTGTCAGCCGCAATGGAAAATAACTGTAATGTGAAGGGGCTGCGTCACTTTGCTTCCTGTGTGTGTCTTCTCCAACACTGAGACAGGAGGCCCTCCATTGGACGGGATTTCATCATTCTTCCTAAGAGCCTCAGCATCTTCAGTCAGCTCATCCATCACAAGTGTAGTAATGATACAGCTGCCATTGAAATCTAATTATTTTCAAATGCTGTCGTGATTCTGTTTGCTATCTTTTTTAACCCTCTCCCTAGTCTATCCCTCATGAGTATTACAGTACACACAGATGATTATTAATAGGCTGTAATGTATTTTATTAGTAATGCAACAGTGGGACCTGAGACCGCGGTTTGTTGATTTTGAGGAGGGGTTGCACCCTTCTAACTTAACTGCATAACATAACTGTATACAATAATTGCATAACATAACTCCATAAAATAACTGCATAACAATCACTGCATAAAATAATTGCATAAAAAATCTGCATAAAAATAGCTACATAACATAATTGCATAAAATAACTACATAACAAAATCTACATAAAATATTTGCATAATATCAATAGCTACATAACATAACTGCATAAACTAACTGCATAACAATATCTAAATAACATACCCGCATAACATAGCTACATAACATAACTGCTAAACATAGCTGCATAGCCTATTATAACATAGCTGCATAACTGCATACCATTAATGCATAACAACTGCATAGCAAATGCAGCAGGAAATCATGAATTGCAGCATGATAACTAAAATATTTGGCATTAAAGTTAATAAAATCAAATTTGGAGGGAAAAAAACTAAACTAAAATATTAATTAAGTATTTATTACAGCAAAACCAATTATGGAACCAGTGACATATACAAACAGCGATTATTCAAAGACATTAATCTGCAGGGCATTAACAGTACTCGCCCAATGGTCCCATGCGTTGGTGTGGATGGGAAGGGGGGAGGGGGGGGGGGGTGTATAGAGATCAGGCGCCTTGACAGCGAACAAACACAGTGTGGTTCAGATGGCGTCCAGAGCAGACAAACACTCTCCGTGTCTCCACACGGCCATCGCTGGTGTCAGGGGAAAACAGACGGCATCTGACGGAACGCTGCCTCGATATCCCCTCCGCTGGGGGAGGGAGGGGGGGAGAGAGAAGGAGGGGAGGGGGATAGTGAGAGGGAGAGATAAAGAGAGGGTGGGAGAGAGAGAGAGAGAGAGAGAGAGAGAGAGAGAGAGAGAGACTCGACAAGATGAATTATGCAAAGCTGTCAGAGGCAGCTATTGTTGGAGGTGCAGGCTGTGTTAAAGGGAGCCGGCCCTGATCCTCACAAGCTCTATCAGCCACTCTCACCCTCTCCCGGGGCCAGGGGGGGGAGTCTGATCTCCACAGCGTGCCAATGGCCAACCGCAAGACTCGGAGATGTAGAGAGTAATGTGCGGTGTATGGGGGTGGTGTGGGGGTGGCCCCTTCGATGACAGGTGGATTGTCCAGGAGGGACACACCAGCGCGACGAGCCCGTTCTTTATTACCTTTTGTTTATGCAGGTCACCTGTGGGGGGATCTGGGTGGATATGCAGAGGAGGCCCACGGAAATGTAATTACTGGATAAAGGCTTGGTGAAGAGTTGCCATTTCAGCAGGCCGCTCTCCTGTGGCCGCTTCTGTTTGGCAAAACGCTGTGCTGATGTCAGGAATGTGGGTCATCCCAGCTGAAGCTCACTTGTTTATTTATTAGGCTGTCTTTCTGCGAGCGAGAATACAATTATTGTCTCCAAGATTTCTCTGAAGGTTGCTCTTAACTTCGGTCGTCTCACTTAATTCCTGCAGCTCGGAGCAGCGTAGCAAATAAATCCTGCCCCACCTTTTTGAGGGAATAAGCTGCGTGTCAGAAATTTAACAGATAAACCTGGCCCAGATCATGGCTAGTTTCCTCTGTGTACCCCGGAGAAGAACAGAGTCCATTATGCGTTGACACAATTCCTTGCACCAAATGGTACAGATGGTTTATGGCTTCTGCCTCAAAGACAGGCCGGGGTACAGGACGAAGACAGCCGTCCAGAGTGCTATCGCTAACTGGCTGGGGAGTCGTTGCAGAGCCATGCTAGCGAGATCAGGCACACTCCTGTGCGCGCCTCGCTGGCTCGCCAATGAACCCCTGCGTGACACTAATTTCGCAGAGTCGCCTCGCCTTCCCCCGGGCGTCCACGGGTGACGGACTGTCCTGATTCACCAGGATGATCAAAGGTGAAATGAAAGATAAATCTGGATGACACAAAAGAGACAGTACACGGGAGCATGAATCCACTTTAAAAAAAAACCTTTTTGTTTAACCTCCGAAAGTCTAGCAAGCGCAACGTGCGTGTTAAATATTGCATAGCCTTGTGGTCGGTTAGCTAGTGTCATCTTCTCCTGTCTCTCAAAGGAACTCATGTTGTGGAATGCAGTGTTTTTTTCTCATGTATTTCTTTAGTTCCTCCCCAGGCAAAGTCTAATCCATGTTCCATAGTTAAAAATGTACTCCACTTCAAAGCTCGGGAGCAAGCCGTAAACGCAGCACGTATATCCATCTCACTGTCACATGCGCCGCGTGTGAGACCACAAAGAGGATGTTTTGTGAGAAATGATGGTGTCGAGGTCTCCACAGAGAAAGGCAGATGTGTTTTTTTGTTTTTTTGTTGTTTTTTATATACAGCCCGCCGGTCATTCACCTTGTGTTGAGCGAATCTGTCCCCACACAGCGATTCCTCACCGCAGGCCCTTGAGAGGCCATAGCTGATTAGGACACAAATCTAATCTCCCCCGCAGTGGCAGCCAGTGGCTATGAGGAGGGACAGGCAGTGAGTACTTGCTCACAAGTCTATAAACGAGACGGGGGGAATTGTAATCAAGGAGGATTCTGGGCGTGTCTGCTGTTGCTCATCACATAAATTAGCCTGCCAATCTGGATGGGTGTTTACTGTTTACTATGCTAAATGTGATGGCGTGCGAACGGAGATTTTTGTATATGTCTTGCGGTGTCGACAAATTAGCAACAAACACAGACACACACGCACACACACGCAGAGATACGTGTGTGTGTGTGTGTCTTGTGCTGGGGAGCTGTGTGTCAAGGGTTACACGAGAGTGTCTTGCTGATTGCTTCTCAAACCATCAGGGAACCGAATGTTATCCTGCAATTCTGAGGTTAAGAAAGATCCTTGACGAGGCCTAGAAACACAGCGCAATTTTCATTACCCCTGGATCATCTACTAGAACCTGCCACTGCTGTTTTTTATTTTGGGGGGGAGCTTTCTTCACTGCCTCTGTACTGCCTGAGCGTGTGGCGGCGGTATGCTATCCTGGCCTCATTGGAAAGCTTTGATGCTCCATTTGAAGTGAAGTAGATCTCATTTGCAGAAGGATGGGAATGACACTCTGCCCTTACAGCTCAGCCAAGAGAGAAATAGGGGGTGGGGGGGAATGACGTATGTTTGTGTCAGAACGCAGTGAAAACTGGTAATAAACACTTGAACGTCACAATAGGCTCCCGTTCTATTCAGCCTGGGGGTTTGCTGTGGATTAGTGCTTCTCTCACTTGACAAGCCTCCCCTCCACCCTAGCCCACAATTTATAGAACTGTCCGCAGTGTTGAGAACGTAATCTTTGCATTCGCAGCGGACTCAGGCTGCTCACGTCACTGCATTGTTCACAATGTCGTTTGTGAAAAATAACGCGATATTCCAATAAGAGTCAGCTCTTCTGCACACACTAAATAATGATGTGACACGATGTAATTGAGGCCGCTGCATGGAGAGAATAGGTCAAGGGTTATACTTTTCTGAAGAAACAATTGATGATTGATCATTAATCTATTGCTTATCTATATTATTGTGGTTTTATTGTGGCTATGCGGCGATATTAAAGTGTAGTCAAACTTTAGTCCAACTTTGACTGAACACCTTACTGTAATATAAACATGCTGGTTGGTCACTGCTGTATCATAATATTTAATGAAGTGTGGGCTTCATGGATCTGTTCTCTATCTGGGGCAGCTGTGTTATCTGAGGCACCGAGGTGAGGAAGTTACAGTTTGACTAAAGTTCACTCCCGCTGTCCTGGGGTAAATGGTGCATGGGAGTTAGTGGGGGGTGGGGGTGCAGAGAAAGAAACGTGGGCTTTTGAAGATGAAGCGGCTGGATTAGTGTCATCTGAACTACTTGTGTCCTAGCCTTTCCACTCTCACCATCTCTCTCTCTTCTTCTCTCCCTCTCTCTGTTGGTATCCCTGTCTCCCTATCTGTATCTCCCTTTCTCCTTATTTCTGTCTCTTCCAATAGCTCTCTCTCTCCCACACTTTCTGTATTTCTGTATCTCTCTCTCCTACTGTGTTTCTGTCTCCCGCCCTCTGCTTCTGTCTCTCTCTCTCTCCTTCTCTCTCTCCCTCTCTCTCTCTCTGTGTCTCTCTCTGCCTCTCTCTCTCTCTCTCTCTCTCTCTCTCTCTCTCTCTCTCTCTGCCTCTCTCTGTGTCTCTCTCCTTCTCTCTCCTTCTCTCTCTTCCTCTCTCAATTCAATTCATGTTAGCTTTATTAGCATGATAGCTATTACAACAGGATTGCCAAAGCTAGAGGGCAAGTAGCCCTCAATAAGATCAACAATATACAAACAATGGTAAAACCAGTGGTAATGACAATAAGAACAATAACAGTTGATATAATTTAAAGGACACAGTCATAGCAATAATAATAGTAATAGTAATATGGTAATACAACAACAACAACAACAATAATATAATAATAAATAACAACAAAAATAAAAAAGACAAAAAAATAAATATAATAGACACATTTCAAATAAATAAAAAATAGCATATACTGTAAATAAAATATAAGCATATAGTAACAATAATGTGATGTATAGGGCAGGTTACAGCAGACATCTAATTCCTTGTCTCTCACCATCTCTCCTCGCGTTCGCTCTCTTGTTCTATCTCTCCTTCACTCCCTCTCTCTCTCTGTCTCTCTCCTTCTCTCTCTCTCCCTCTCTCTCTCTCTCTCTCTCTCTCTCTCTCTCTCTCTCTCTCTCTCTCTCTCTCTCTATCCATATCTCTCTCTCTATAAAGTTAGACTGGGGGTGTCGGGGCTGATGTGACAGAGGCACTAGCGGGCCGACACACCAGACTCCGACGTCTCGCCCGGGCACCCGCGTGCGGCCGAGCGCAGCCACAGCAGGCAGGCGTGGGCGGGGCTGGGCGGCGTGGGCGGGCGAGAGGGGCTGGGCCGGAGAGTCTCAGGAGAGCGCCGGGGAAGAGGAGCAGCATGCAGGCAGCATGGAACAGGTGAAGGAGCAGCGGCCTTTCTGCTCGCTCTCCAAGAGCCAGAGGGAGCGGGACCGTGACCGCGAGCGGGAGCGCCGCTACACCGCCTCCTCGGCCGGCCGGCAGGAGCTGGGGGAGGAGGAGGAGTTGGGGGGAGGGGTAGGAGGGCGACAGTGCCCCCGCGTGCCCACGCAGAAGTCCTATAGCTCCAGCGAGACCGTCCAGGCATTCGACAATCATGACCCGTCGCGCATGCTCTTCGGGGGCCGGGTCAAGGGGACGGCTCACAAGGACAGCCAGGACTACAGCAGACCAGGTGAGAGGCTCTAGACGGTAACATGGTGGCATGCTGTGTGATGGAATACTGTGATAGGATACTGTGATAGAATAATGTGATGGAATACTGTGTGATAGAATACTGTGATAGAATAATTTGCTGGAATACTGTGATAGGATACTGTGATAGAATAATGTAATGGAATACTGTGATAGGATACTGTGATAGAATACTGTGTGATAGAATAATGTGATGGAATACTGTTATAGAATACTGTGTGATACAGTAGGATACTGTGATGGAATAATGTAATAGAATAATGTGATGGAATACTGTGATAGGATACTGTGATAGAATAATGTGATAGAATAATGTATGATAGAATACTGTGATAGAATAATGTGATGGAATACTGTGATATAATACTGTGATAGAATAATGTGATAGAATAATGTGTGATAGAATACTGTGTGATACAGTAGGATACTGTGATGGAATAATGTGATAGAATAATGTGATGGAATACTGTGTGATGGAATACTGTGATAGGATACTGTGATGGAATACTGTGTGATACAGTAGGATACTGTGATGGAATAATGTAATAGAATAATGTGATGGAATACTGTGATAGGATA
>JAODUE010000002.1:136713-153166 GCA_027564755.1 Amblyopsis hoosieri
AAATTCGATGATGAACCCTCATATCAGGAACTGGCAGTATCTCTGCTCCACTTTGACCGATTCATGCCAAACTTGTCGGGTGAGCTGGCGGGGGTTCCCCGAGGTTGGCGGGTGGCTTTGGTGCCGCTGCGGTTTCTGATTGGGCTAGGCCCGTCCATGGCTGCTTGCAGCTATATTCTCCTAATGTAATTGCACTAAAATTACAACAACACTACAACATGACACCCTTTGTTCTTTTAAACATTTCTTTTTAAATATACACTTTGTTCTTATGGTCCGGTGGAAATATCCTTTAGTTCAGTGAGAAAATGAGTCATCTATACAAGTGGAGCGCATCCAGTTGAAAACAATATGCTGACAATTAATCATGAAAAGATTGGCTTTCCCATTTTTACACGGAGGCAGCTCCTTTTTGCTCGTTTGCCTGTGAACACAGTGATTTGCACAGGAAATGCAATTACAGCAGCCATTGCTAAGGACTGCTCCACTAGAACCATGAGTGGCCTGTTTTTTCTTCCTCCTGCATCCATTTGTTCAAGTGATTGGGGAAGCAGTCCCGAAAATGATGGGAGGTGTATGAATAGCGCTCAGAATACACGTTACATTTTTCTAAGATAATGTAGCAAGCCATTTTGAATTCCCCTTTCAAATGTTTATTACGTACTATTACTGCTAAGAGACATGATTTGCAGAACAATACAAAGCAATATAAAACATTCTTGTTGTTCTCGGCCTTCAAAATGAATTTTAAAGCTTAAAGTTTAGTTGTAGAAAAGCCTTGTTAGGGGAGCCTTGGACAACCCTCGCACAGAATTATTGTTGGCTACATCGACCAATCACCATAACAACTACCGGCAGTTATCGAGGGCACAACCCATCCAAGTCCCTGCGGGCATTCATACTTTTAAAGGAGCCTACCACTTTACAACCTGCAATTTTAGCTGGCTAAACGGTTATACTGTGTTTGTAAATGTGGGCAACTATGCGACCACACTGTTCTGTCTTTCGATGTTCCTCCGGCTATGGAAGATGTAAGATAGTATCCTCGGCCCTGTGGAGTATTACAGTAAATTACTTTAAGAGGGACCAGTGTTGTATTTAAATGGAGTAAGTTTGGGCAAAGAAGGTAAGAGAAGCAATTGGCACATAAATAGACATGTTTTGTCAGCAGGCTAATTGTCTAAGAAGCCATTGTGAGGGAGTGTAATTGCTATGTAATTGAAGTGCTGTCAGTAGCAGCAATCATGTATATGATAATATGCCAACTGTAATATTTTGTGTGTGTATTGACTGACTGAAAACTGCTTGTGCTGGAGGTGCTCACAGTAAGGTGTTGAGATAAATGCACCTAAATTGAGTTACAGATCATTAAAATTTTTAGAGTGTATATGTGTGAATTTATATAATACGATATTACAGTATAAACGTGCATCAATATTCTGGAAACTCTTGTGCAACCGCGTGTCATCTTATAACGCAATAATTACGCAATCTTTTGAAATATTTCTTGTGCCCTGCTTCCACGGGAGAAAAACGTCTTAAAAGAAGATAATTTCTTTGATCTGAGAGAAATGCACAGGATGAGTGGGGCAGCCATGCGTAAAGAGTGTAGCAGGAAATGTGATGGAATTCAAGCAGAGCCCTGTGCCTCTTCACCAGCAGAGAGCCTTCTCCCTCTGTTTGCACACTAAATCCCCCAGAACGCACCTGGAGCCTGGTGCTTCTAATGGGCCCGAAATCCCACACGGGGTCAACACTTCCCTCCAGGGCTTCAACGTGACTTTGCTGCTTCCCCAGGAGTAGACCTATCACCACAGCACCTTCATCAGGCTCCCTACATTCACCGAGGGGATGGAGGATGTCGCTGAGCGGCAAAGACGATTGCTCTAAGACAACAATTGAATAAAACATATTATATTTTGAGGTTTACTAAAGTATATATTGACAACGTTACTATTTCATTATTACTAAGTGTACAGCATCTGCACTGTATCTTAGTGAACCCTTTATTAATATAGCAATACTGATATCTGCGTTCGTGAACTGACGAGACCAACGGAAGCACGGCCCCATAGACCGCTATTGAAGCTGAGCTTTAATGGGATCCTATGAGAGATGCACTCTGTGTCTATGGCGAACATATCAATGTTAATTGGATAACAGGCCAAAACGCGTCATTTTGAGTCCCGCCCGGACGCTCGGCTTCAATGGCGGTCTATGTGATCGAGGGTGAAACCGTAATAAACAGACAATCATTGACAGAAATATGTTTTGCTATGTTCGTTTGCAGGAAATCAAAGAATGCTCGACAACACCGAGACGGTGTTTGTATTTCGTATACTTTTTTGCAATAGATTTCTCAGTTTGTGTATATTTTTTGCAGTCTATTGATAGAGTTCTCAGTTTGTTTGGTAATTAGGCCTGCTGTGTTTGTGTTTTGTGATTAGAACTAGTATAATTTATCTGCTTTTTATGCAATGGCAGACACAATTGTCCCAACAGTTGTTTAACAGATTAGAGAGGTCAGTTGATTAGGACAAAGGCTACTTCAGGAAAGGCTTACAATTAATGCCCACCAGTGATTTAGTTCAATAGCAACAATTTCAGCCATGTTGTAGCCTACATAGGCTATTTGAGCTTCCTCTGTTTCTGAAATGACCAGCCGCCACTGCTGAGCGGCCTGGATGAACACACACTTAATGATTTTACAGTGTCTGTGTGTGCATGTTTGTGTGTGAGTGTGTGTGTGTGGGTGTGTTGTATATACGGCATGTAGAGTATAAACACCTTTTTCTAATCGGGTCCATTCAGGTCCTTCTCTGTTATAATCTCAGAAGTCATCTATAATTTATCTCATAATTAATCAAGGTAAAGCAGAGATGCTTGATTTTTCTTTTTTTTGGATTGACGGTGACACATTTTTCGATATGGATTTAATAGTAATCTGTGAATACAGTATGTGGCTTATTATAAGTAATTAATTATACTATCTTGTGAAATAAAACAACGGGAGGCACAATAGAAAAGCTGTGCCCTCCACTGTAAAAGTTCTCAGATTTATTTGGATGTAATGCTGGTGATACACATGCTGTAATTTTCCTATTGTTGAAGGGCAGAGCAGTCACATCAAATGCCATTTCAAATCCATTAGCAGTTGCATCAGTCTCTTAATGGAGAGTAAAGTGGCCCAAGACCTTTTGCAGTAGTTACACAATGAATATGAAAAGGCTTTCACCAAGCTTAGTGAGTGCAAAACGGCTTTTAATTGTGTCTCCGCAGTAGCTGAGGCTTTGAGATGACCCTAATCATAAAAAATACGTTATTTTCAAAGCGCCAACCTCCGAGAAAACGCTAACATTTCCTAATACAAGCATTAGGAGGTGCACAAGAAAGAACGGCTTTGAGTGAGATGAAACTGACATTACAGCTTTCACAGATGACCCACTAAATAATATCTGACACGTTTAGAGTGGACAATCCCAAGACATTTTTAATAGTCTCTCTTTTAAATCCTGCAGTGTTGAGCCGTTCTAACTAATAGACGACTTGAGCTAATTATACATGCGGTTGCATAAACATGACACATCTCTAGCCTCTGAGCGGTGTCAGTGTTTAGATCATAAAAAAGAAACCTCACTTGAAGGCAGAATGAAAAGATGCCAATGTAGACCTGCTCACAGTGACATTTCTATATGGAAGCCGTTACTTCATAAAACATTGTTTGATAGATACCGCAAGCACCATTAAGAAAGGGAGAGGACCGTCATTTCATTGCCGGCATGCAGTTGTAATCAAATGGGGCTTTTAAGGACATTGTTGATGGAGATGATGACAAGTTGACATTGAGGCATTATGAAAGGGAGGCATCCGTCTTGATCTGATTTCAAAGCAAAGCCCCATAAACCACACAGCTGTTTCATCTGCCGCTGCAGTCACTAGGCTCCTCTTTAAAGGGCAGTCTAATTCCCTGCGTGTCCTGACTGACTGAAGCTGTTTGAGCTATAGGCTATTGTTTAGGAGACCTGTTAAAAACAATGAGTAACCAAAATGCATATGTCGTGACTCGTGTGGATGATACATTAAAAGCCCAACATGAATATGTCATTCAACTTAATTTTTGATATTGCACACTATAGCTATATACTTGATGCAGTATGTGTGTCAAATATATATCAGTATTTTTGTTGAGTTATCGTGAACTTTGATATAATTTATTTGTAAAATTATAATTAATAGGGGTGAGACCAAAACCGCGACACCAACGTCCACAGTTTTGTGTCGCGGTTCAGGAAGACAGATCTGCGGTAATGTAATGTTTGTTTATTTATATGTTGCTACTGTATCAAAATACATTTTTAACTTCACAATTAACACTATTAGAACCACTGAGCCTTTCTATAGGTAAACAACACCAGGATACTTTTTAGGAATGCACATGTGTTCTCATTCATGGATTAATTAACCCCCGCCACTACGATGTCGGGTTTGCACGGATTGCAAATAATCTATTGCTTATCTATTGCTACTCAAACTAAACAATGTGAAACAATATTGAACTGTATTTAAAAACATAAACGTGTGTAGTATGCGCGCAGCATTGTTTGTTTGTTTATTAGGATCCCCATTAGCTAACGCCGTAACGATAGCTATTCTTCCTGGGGTCCAACACTTAAAAAAACATCCATGACAAATTTACACAATACACATTACGTAAAAACATAAATATACATACAGTACATATACACATATACACCTAATACATATTATACTGTACATTCCACATTCATATACATATACATGTCATGCATACATACACAAATGAAAGATATCATATAAAAAATTATTAAAACACATTTTATGATCTAGACTACATTTTTTAGTTGTCTGATTGCAATAAGTATCTTTTAATGTCTTTCTTAAAATAAGAAATTGTATTTGTTCTCTAAAAATCACTGTACTTCTAGGAAATTTGTCCTAGTCATAGGTGGAACAAGATATCTTTAAATTGTGCACACGCGTTACACATATACACATCATTTATTGACCTTAGCTTTCATGTGACTCTCTCACCTATAGTCAATAAAATATCCATGATGTCCACCATGAAATGAAAACTGTTCGAAACTGCCAGTTTATTATGAATTCTCTATGTGGTTCCAAACTATTTGTTGTGCTTTGCCCTTTTGCATTGTGTCACTCTAAGCAATTAAGCTACAGCCGGGCTATTCAATTACAAATTCAAGTGGGCCATATTTAACAAGAAAAACTGTAGGTGGGCCACTTATTTTCGGCAATTATTTACGTGAGCGTCTACGAGAGCATCCACGCTGCAGTTTGGTTAATGTTCAATGTGTCAAGTCAATGGCGAAGGTTTTCTATAGAATTATAGGATGCCATAAATTCCAAGTCTCTCTGGCATATGGGCTTTTGCACAACAAAATAGCAGTCAGGCTCACATGCGTCAAATTATCAATGTGGTGTTCTATAACTGAAATTACATTTGTTAGACAAAGTAAAGACAAAACACAAACAAAAACAAATAAAGCTGGGTAGACTATTGGCACCAAATTCCAGGTTTTCTTACCGGTATGGGTTCCAATGTGACTAGTACCATACCCAACCATTATCCTCACTAACAGGAGCTATACGCATATATGTATGGACTTGTCACTCAGACTATTTTCATAGCGTTGATTATTAGGTATGGACTACTACATTATATTTACAAACAGGCTATGTACAGTAATGATGTCTTGGCTGTAGAACAGTTAATAACTAATTTACAGTAATATATTGACTTGATTCGTATTGTGGTTCTACAGTATATTGTATAGTATTATGTTTACATAAGGTAGCGAGCTGGTGGTGTTAGCAAAGCACGGCGCGTGTGGCACACGGATATGTTTTGCTGAGAAGCTGGTGCGCTTAATGACATCTAGTGGCAGAAAAGTCTGGAAAAAATAAATATACAGTACATTCTAGTCTCAGAAGATCTCAGTAGATCAGGATGTTCTCACTGAGACCAAGTCTACAGAGCGAATGTCATAAGGGCATAAAGAAATTCCAGTTTTTACCTCAAGGAAAATAAATTGTTGATTTGGTGAGCCGTTACACCCCTAGTAATTAACTCACTTCTAAGTATCAGAATTGCTGGAGGAACATACATGTTTTAATGTTTCTTTTTCAAAAAAGTTTCATCTGGTTCGTTAGCCTTAATGTAATCCCTCAACAGTAGAAGGAGGTTTAAACAAAAGAATGTCAGAATGCCACTAGTCACCAACTCTGCTTGGCTGAAAATGTGTTTTACAGTACAGTGCAGTAATCACCCATATGTGATGCACTGTAAAGATAGCCCTTGCACCATGGGCCTGCTTAGCGATAATAGGGGCTCACCACCAAGCACATTCATTACCACTAAGGGTCCTTCCACACCTACCTCATTCGGTGTGGTCATTTTGACGGGTGGGAAAGCGCGAGTGACACCGGTGTTTTTGAACCCTGGTCTCTAAATATGGTGGATTACATGGATTTGGTCTGGGTGGCCCAAAAGATATACAACTACTAAATATACTACGGACAACTTGTGTATTGTGTAATCATGATACGTAATATAGTTTGCCTTAAAAGTTTGCCATAAATTTCAACATTTACATGTGGTGCATTTGAATGATTGCAAAATGAAAACTTTTGAGATCATAGGTATGATTCTAATCCAACACACATTTGATCAGATTCACCGACTATCCCTTTACGGTCTGCTAGCGGAACGTTCTGTGTGTGCGTTGAAAAATGACCTGGTGTTTTTATTGTGTGTGTAATGTGTGTGTTGAAGGGGGGGGGCGAGCTCCTGAGGAAACACTGAAAGGGGAGGTGTATTTGTTTGGCTGTTCTTTCTCTGGCAACGCTCACTCCACCTTTAACATGGCTTAACGTGTACCTCAGTTTATCTCTGCAAAGTCATTCGTTAGGATTCAGAAGTGGCTTTGAGAAGTGTTATGACACATGGCCTAGATTGGGCTTCGTGTGAAACGATATAAAAGAACGTGAGGTGAATTCAGATGTTGTTTAACTCGTGGAAATTCTTCCACTTCGAATGCTAGTGTGTCATTTAAGCAGGGTTTTATCACCGTGCAGCGATCAGGTTATCCTCTGTGAAAACATTGTCTCATGTCTGTGAGCATGTAGCATGAATACTTGTGGCCTTGAGCAGGGGACATACAGTATGGGACATATGTATCCCCTTCCCCCTTATACTGAAGGACGTGACGTCAGACTCATTTGTCTTCATTGCGATCATTGCATTGAGTGTGTGTGCAGGGAGCCAGAGTCCTTTTGACTCTGACTCAAATGCACATCGACAAGGACATGGAACTGCACAGTGGCGGGAATCATTTTGCAAACAATGCACACGGCCCTTTGAATAACGCTGCCGCAGCCACGTCTTGATCCCTGTTGTGCACCCATCACAAGATCTCTCCTTCTTACAGCTGGCCTTTAGCTCCAGCTGCTTTGAGCTTTATAGAAATGCATGCTATTGATGCAAACATAACAGCCCTCAGTGGACTGAGCAGCCTGCATCCTCTGTCTCCTCCAAAACTCCATATGGGAAAAGTGTGGCGTCCATTTGGAGATCACT
Source organism: Amblyopsis hoosieri (assembly GCA_027564755.1). NCBI lineage: Eukaryota > Metazoa > Chordata > Actinopteri > Percopsiformes > Amblyopsidae > Amblyopsis > Amblyopsis hoosieri. The sequence continues at coordinate 144,350 of JAODUE010000002.1, forward strand.
GGCGCAAATCAGAATTGTCAGCAGCACTGTGGGGTTTTTACCTTTTAAACAGGGAAGATGGATAGATAATGACCACATGACATTCCGGGGGCCAATTACACAGCTTTGTGTGAAATTGGAAAACCTGTTCATTCAGAGCTCTAATGGATGTCCTGGTCATTAGTTATTTGAGAATCTTTTCGGGCTGTAATCAAACGAACAACCTCACGTTTAAGCACCCATAAATGAACAGCTGCCTCTCTAAGTGACCTTCTGCTAAAAGAACCCAACTGTCAGCCGCGTGGCATTTTGCAACAATCATAATGTGTGTTTCTGTAAAGATGACTGCTCGTCCTCTTCTATTTCTGCAGCAGTTGCATCTCACTTGATGTCTCGCTCCTGGACATGTTTACTTTGCGTGGTCTGTTAGATCGGTGTGGTTTTATATCTTGTGCACATGGCTGATTATACCTCATCTTTAAACGACCTTCTGTCTGATGATGGGCCTCTCAAGGGTTTCATTTTAAAGCTGCAGTGAATAACTGTGGCGGCCACTCTGGTCGCAGATTGCAACTACAACTACAAAAAGTGTGTTTTTTTTTCTTGCTGCTTTATAGCTGTTGTTCTTCAACTTTTAGCAGAATTTACTTTAAACCTAGTTCTGTTCATGGCAGCATGGACAAAATTTTATGTAGGTATATCTGTCTTTGTATGCTCTGTATGCCAATTTTTATGTTTTTTATTACATATTCATATATTCAACTGCTACATATAGGTGAAGGCTTTAAATAAGCCCTTCTGGGTTTTTTGCCTCTACCTGCACGTTATATTATTTGTTATCTCTGTAATTTCTATGTAATTTTAACTGTGCAAATTAATAAAACTAAAAAAACTAAAGACATGTTTGCGATGATCAGTTTCTGACCAATAATATTTAATAACAAACTGATAATATTTTAACAGTTTAAGGACTGTATAGACATCTTAAATAAATTAAAAAAAATATATTATTATCTTTTTTGTTTTTGTTTTGTTATTATTATTATTATTATTATTATTATTATTATTAATATTATTATTATACATTCTTCTGTCTTCTGTTGCCCTAGGAGACCACCTGTCCAGCCAACAAGGCCCGCCACCGCTGCCGCCGGCCCCGCCCCCTCACAAGCAGCACCCGTCCGTCACGTCGCTGAGCCGCGGCTCGCTGGCCAATCGGAGGAGCCCAAGCCCGCCCCCGCCTGCCGGCCTGGCGGCCGAGCTGCAAGGCACGGCGGAATGCGTCCAGCTGCAGGACAGCTGGGTGCTGGGCAGCAATGTGGCCCTGGAGAGCAGGTGAGGCCCCGCCCCTACCGCCCCTCCACAGGGGCACACACATCTAACACACCCCACTGACTACTGTCACTCAGAGCCATGGATACAATATGTGCATTATATTCTTCCATATTACACCCACACACACACTACATGTGCACACACGTACACACACTACAGCTATCTTGAGATGAATCTCTTATAGAGTGATCATTTGTAAGACATTATTAACGACATCCCAACATTAAATAAACCAGGGTTCCCCTAACATATCAGATTCTCCACAAGCTGTTAGCGGCTGCCCTGATATGATCTTGGTACCGGGGCACTAACCCATAGACATGCAGTGGAATCGGTGTGAAATACGAGATATACCAGAAGCACTTTCATTCATGTTTATTCTTGTATAATAATTTATTCTGAAATGTACAGTTGTGCAAGTTATTCTTGTGCTATACTCACATTCCCTTATATAATATTGGAAGACTTTTTTGACATTATTTATTTATTGATGTTGTACAGTATTGTATGTATTGCACAGTAGAGCCATGCAATGACAATTAAGCCTTTCTATTTATATTCTATTGTATATGGTGTATGGGGATTTAGTCCCGTCCATCTACTGTAGTCTAAGCGATGACTCGTCCCGTTTTTGATATCCATAGCACACAGTTCACTGTGCATGCGTTGACCGCCTACGTGAACATTGTGGCTATGGAAACACCCTGGCGTCTGTTCAGTCTCCTCTCGTTATATAAAACGATCGAAGACAGACCACCTCTCACTGACGGGCGGGAAAAATGAGTCTGTTGTAAATTACCCACCAACTCTTGGCGTCTGCCATGTTTATTTTTATTGATGAGAGAGGGTCATGCCACCAAGCGAGTTATTGCCTGATTTGCTTTGCGTGCAGAAATTAGATGTGATCCTCTAGCAGACGGAATGCAGATAAGGGTAACGTTTATAATACCAGATGTGAATGAAAAGGCTTTTCATTACGCAGATAGAGATCACCTCTTAATACCAGGTGTAAATATACGACTCTAAGACGTGCCAGCAGTTTGACGCAAAACGCTGAAACAGTGTAACAGCATAAAAGTGTCAGTATACTCAAGCTGTGAACTTTGTGAAATGCACTGCTCCTACGCTTTGCTTACATCTATTTTATATTGTTGCTTTAATATTCCCGGCCAATGACGTGCATTGCGCTCTACTCACAAATGGCTTTTGAGCAGATAATTGCATTCTGGCCTGATGGTTCCCTGCCGTCGTTGAATGTACCGCTTCTAATAATATACATATGCCTTATATGATTCCTGTGTCTGTATAGCAGCATGCAGGAAGCAACAACTTCCTGTGATGTGAGCGAATCAATTGGGCTACATGGCAACAGTTTCCTCTTGTGGGGAAGCAGCGGTGATTGAATACAAACTGCACAACGACCTTGAGCTGCTTTAGCGGTATCGACAGAACAATATGCGCACACTTATCATCAGCAGAGGCATAAATCACTATGTGCACATTGGACTTTAAATCAAATGCTTGTCACCGGCGGGGAGGGCGCGGCCTGCTCGGAACAGACCGGGGGCCAAAAGGGAAGGCTTGGTTCACAGCGTAACTACAGATGTCAGCCAAACGTCCAGGTTGAGACATCAGCTTGTAAACAGAAACGCCAGGGACCATTCAGGAGGCGTCTGGGCCACCGTAGCTGCTGTGCGCCTTTGACATATCTCATACGAAAGGTCTACAGTGCCAGAAAAATGGCTTTGGTTTGTTGACATTGTATATTTCATGTAGGTTTAGCTAGCAGTGTTTTACTCCTGCGTTATGGCCCCTGGGTCATATGAATGTTTGTTAGATCTGTTGTCACAGCCATGCGGCGTGTTCTGATTTGATCCATTGAGCTACTGTTTGTTTGCCCTGTTGACAAGGATTCGTCTGGTATTTACTAGTTTTTCGTTTTATTTGTTTTAAATCACACTGGATGAAAATTAGTTTTGTGTTTTAAATCTAAATGCAAATCAGGATACTTTGACTCTGACCTTACATAATAGAGAAGGGGACACTTGGATCACAACATTAGCTAATTACACTGCATAATTAACAGTAACGTATTAGGTGTGTTTTAGCACCCGTAAAGCTTTTGCTCTCACGTTTTATTTAATACCAATAACCTTCGAAAATGAAAATCCCTCAATGGCTTTTGTAAAGTCTAAAGGGCTGAACATATAAAGTGCTACATTTATTTTCTGTGAGTTATAATACTTTTGATTACCGTTAAAACTACACAAAGTACACAAACAATACTAAAAATAAGTGCATTCGATAAAACAAATACTTTTCACTCATTTTGTAATCATGTGTACGTGTGCAGCAGAAATAGCACAGCACAGGTCTCTATGTGTGATCTGCTAGTATTCTCACCTATGTTGAATGAGGCACAGCACCAGCAGCTGCTGTGACATTTCACAACAGGGTTTTAAGAGGCTGCTACGACGACCACACGCCCATGTCGTAAATGCGCCGTCAATCTTTATTGCGTCCATGTGTCGAGGGAGTCTTTCGGTGAAATACAGAAATCACGCATCGTGCAACCTGTTGATAGCATGTCCCCGTGGCTGAAAATGTGTAAAATACTTTTATATGATACTAATAATCATAATGGAATTAATCCTAGTATTACAGTAGGCTACGTTATAGTAAGAAGTTCCCTTAATTGGATATAGATATTTGATTAACTGAAGGTCATTAAATCACAGTACAGTACAGTACAGTACAGTACTCACAGAGTAGTATAACTTTAGTAAATTAATAAATACTATAAGCATTTATAGCTAAAATGTTAAGTTGCAATTTGGTAAATGATACATTCAAAACATTAAGGCCTGACAACTATCACCAATATACAGAGTACCTTCTGTTACAGGTATATTCACATTTGGATAATAAGAGTCTACTGGTATTTTTCCTGTCATTTCATATGGTCGTTTTCTTTCCCTGCAAACTCTGCTAATTGGTATGTAATTGCATTTAAATAAAAAAAAGTGTAGATCACGTTATCAGGTCTTACAGCAGAAAAACAATTAATTCCCATCCACTAATGTCATTGTTGGTTGGCAAATATAACTGTTAAGTAATTTAGACTTTTTGAAGACAAAAAAAACCTTTTCATGTCCTGACCTACCCAGTAAATTCTGATCTCCAGGTTTGTTTTGCGGTACTAAATATAACACACAGTATAGTACAGTACATTACAGTATAGGCTAGTTATTGCAGTCCCCCCACTTACTAATTTCTCTGAATAATTATCTAATAATGCTCTAATAATAATTATATTTATTTTATATGCTCATATTGCTTATACAAATATGTATCATAAGTACAGTATTACCAGAAGCATGTCCACTGCATTCCTACACTGTAGCACGCACGATGACAAACCTCTCACTCATCGACAGAGAAATGTCTATGACGACAGTACAGTATGTAAGCATGTGATGGTTACCAAGACAACCCAGCACCCAATCTAGAGCACGTGAGTTACCTCGCCACCAACGCCTCTGCTAACCGTCTCTCTGTGCATGTCTTTGTGTTGGGATCAGACCACAGCCCTTCCAACTTGGTTTCATGGTATGCATGTACATGCATTTTACATGTACAGTGCATAACATTAATAAACACTGTTGGAGACACCGATGCTGATTTCAATGAAGATACTGTCATTTAACCACACAAACAACTAATGTAAAATTGTTTTTCAAGCTTTTGAAATATGAAATCTGGCTAAATGCATCAGTTTATATGCAGCACCAGTTTGAAGCTTTGCACGTTTGGTCACATTACTTCCAGATGAAGGCTGGTCAGCTGCTAACCATGCAGCTAAATAGAAAAACCCTTACCTGTCATGCCTCAATTTGGCTAATGGCAGCCGGTCGTGGGTCGGGCCGGCTGAGCTCCACCCTGGATCTATGCGCTCATGTGATCAGCGCTATATGTCCCAAACTGAATAAAACTCATTAAATTCAATAATTCTCTGCTTTGCACCGTGGGCGTGCCGAGGGAGCCTCTCCAGATGGCATCATGCTGCTCTCTGCAGGTGGAAGAGAGGGAGGGTGTGTGGTAGCGGGGAGTGCTAAAATACCACCACACCACCGAGACGCTCGCCGCACCGGGCGCAGCACCTGCCTGTCCCGGCCCCCCTGCGGAGGGGGGGCAGATGGTTAATGTGCACGAGCATGGAGCAGGGAGCCACGACAGAGAGGGACGAGGGACTAGCGGTGTGAAAGACGACATATTAAAGAGCTGCTGCCCCCCCCCGTTCTCACCTTGAAATGCTAATGCTAACACAACACAGCGGCTAATGGGCAGATTACATATTCCGCCGGCACCGCTCCACCTTGTTTCCGCTGCTCCTTGGCCCCCTCACAGCCGAGGCTTAGCCGCCGCAGACACACACACACACACACACGCACACACACACTCGCTGTTTAGTCCTTTGTCCTCGGCGAGGATGTTTTTCAAATGTCAGGCCGATGACAAGCAGCGCACTCACAGAAGAAGAGGGCAGGCTGGCTTTGGCCTTTGTATTACTGCCATATATCGCTGGGACAGACGGGCATGTGCGCGCACATGCGCACGCACGCATAGACACACACGCGCACACACATTATCTGGCCTGGCTGGATTAGCATAGTAATGTGCGTTGTTGCGTCACACTAGCTGTAATCAATTACATGCGGCCATTGAGCGTGCCTGGCCCGGGACGTGTAGCGTGTACTACTCCGCTGCTGTTTGTTAATCGCATCCCGTCGCCTTTTACCGTCTGAGGACAGCAGATTCAGGATCAGCACTACTGTACTGTATGTGCCCACTAGTTCAGGAATTAATCTTTTATCATTGTATTTCTTTTTTTTATATATATATATATATTTTACATTTATTTTATATATATGTATTTTTTTTTTTTTACATAATTGCTAAAGTTAGCCAAGTTGGAGATTCACTGCAGGCATAAGCAATGGATAAAAAATATAAATTATTATAAATTAATCTTATTACTAGTCAAATGTAAGTATAATCAATCTACAGTATATCAGAATAGTCCTCCTGTAGCAGTCGAATTGAATTAATAAACAAACTATTTAGCATTTGCCAAATTAAAGCCAAAGTAAATGTATTTCATATGTATGCATTCTGCCTAGTATGGAATTTGTTTTTTCACTGCAGCACATTGCAGTTCAGTTCTCACACAATGTATACCCTGCTGTTCGGCTATCAGGCCATGCAGTGTGCCATTGGTTAATTCAATTGGGGCATTTTTAAATTAAATGTCGTAATAACATTAAATTGTCATCTTTGCATTAATAAATAAATACCTAACCCTTTCACTGTCTAGACGGTAGTCATTATTACAGCCTTTATATGTTTAATATATCTATTTCTATTACACATGCACACACACACTTATTTCCCTACATCAGCAGATATTATCCAGCTCTTCTTAACTCCAAACACAGGGGTGCCTACAGTATTTGTCTGTCTATCTGCCGGGCTGATTGTGTCTGCTGCCTCAGACGTTCGTTGTGCCAAATTCTGACCTCAATTCCTTCCAGCGAGCATATTAGTGAAATCTACTGCTTCCTCAGCGCAGCTAGTTCCAGATAGCAAGGTGTGTGTGTGTGTGTGTGTGTGTGTGTGTGTGTGTGTGTGTGTGTGTGTGCTTTCTTCCTCTCCAGGTGCCAGACTCTAGACGCCTCCATTGTCATTCCAACTGTGGCGTGCCGTAACCTTTAAATGGAATCCCTTTCTGTCCGTGACAGCGCGCGTCAATCACAGCTTACAGGCGCTCGGCGGTCCGAATCTGACATTTGTTCTTTTTCGGTGGAGAATTGATCAACACAAGTGTTGGGGGCCCAGCAGAATAGCCTGGGGAACCCTGGTGACGTGCAAATGCCGGAATAGGAGACGTTATGGATTAACTCAACACAACACGATATTGCCTTGTTTGTTGTTGTCGTTACCGTTTGTTACTCTGTGACGTGCACGACGACTTCACCCTGATGTGCGTTCTTTAAGTGAGGATTCACAAAGTTTTAATACCATGGCTTTACAGCATATTATTATATTATGCAAAAACAATAAAGGCTGAACAAAGGCTTTCTTCAACCCACTGCAATATGAACTTTATATAATAACATTTTAAAAACTTGCATATAATAACATTTTAAAAACTTGGTGTGGCTTCACAAATGCCACACAAATAATTAATTAGCCAATATTGCAGCCTTTATTGGTGCATTTGAATTAGTAGCCAGCCTTTTCTCCTGGGATCTATAGCATACTACCAGAACTGCAAAATGCAACCTAATTGACTCGTATAAAGTCAATGGAGTAAGTTAAGTGTGAATTAGAAGACTAGAGAGAGAAGCGGCAAGGGACAGAGAACAATTAAACGGTAAAGTGGTGTGTTTGTGCTCTTATCTGGGGTTCAGAGTATTAAGTCACCACAATGTGTCCCTAATGCATGTCTCCATTGCCATAAAAATGGCATTCACTTTCAGTTGATTTCTTAATATCAAAGTGTGTACAGTAAATACATATCCTTGTGATGCTTCTGGCATATACCTTCCATTCCACCATGACAATGGCATGACTCCATAAAGGCCACTTGTTGATTTGTGTCTGAAAATAATGTACAAAGTATGCAAGCTTTCACCTCACCCCTCTACTCTACCCTGACAGCGCTCAAAGACTGTTTTGTAGTCATGTGGTGAACACTGACAGTGAGTTGGGACAGATATTTTGGGTTCTGGGGGTGCTTGTACAGCTGTAAATGTTGAATTCCAGTAATGTCAAAGAAATTGGGTTTGATCATTAAAGTCTTGACTAGAGGAACATTTGGGAGGCCTGGTCAATCTCTTCCATTTCCCTGATCGTGTTTTGAAGCCGAGAGTCTTTTTTGCTATTCATCTGTATGTCGCGTCATGACTGGCAAAGCGGTTTAATTCATTTACTTAGGAGCTTTTCACGTGGGGCTTAAAAGTTAATAGGACAATAACCTCACAGTGCATTTGATTAAACCCTCTTAATTACCCCAGGTATAATGGGCTATTAGCAAAGGCCCAGTTGTAAAAGGGCAAGTGGGAGATGATTATTTTTATGAGGTACGTTCTGTACACCTCTCCCCATGTCAGTGTTGAACCGGATCTCACTTACATGCGTGTTCCTCTTGAGAGATGCTGTTACTCTATGAGAATTTTACAGAAATAACCTCTGGTCTGTTGCTAATCACCCCTCCTCCATCATACACACACACACACACACACACACACACACGCTTGAAATCATCTAGAGTAAAATTCTATATATTTTCTAGGGGTGTAACGGTACACAAAAGTCACGGTTCGGTTCATACCGAGGTACAGAAGTAACGGTTCGGTACATTTTTGGTACAGCAGTGACTGGTTTTTACACAAGCTAATAGCCTATATAACCTCACTTTTTTTTTGCAGAACGTACCATGTC
>JAODUE010000002.1:157492-180402 GCA_027564755.1 Amblyopsis hoosieri
TCTACCGGGGTAAACTCCAACGTATTGGCGCTCAGCCGGGGGCTTGCTAGTATCCCCACACCCGCCCGGCGCCTCACACCCTAGGTAACTCCAGAGTAGATTAAAGTCCATCCCCTATCCAGGAGAACAGTTCCAGAACCAAGGTAAGCCTCACCAGATCTAAATTGTAGCGCTCCACCTCCTGCACAAGTTCTGGCTCCTTCCCGCACAGTGAGGTTACGTTCCACGTCCCCAGAGCCAGCTTCTGCCGCCCGGGTCTGGTCCGTCGAGGTCCCTGACCTTCACTGCCACCCGTTTGACAGCGCACCCGACCCCTATGGTTCCTCCAAAGAGTGGTGGGCCCATAGGATGAAGAGGAGAATGGTGCCACGTTGCTTCTTCGGGCTGTGCCAGGCTGGGCTCCGTGGCAAACCCAGCCACCAGGCGCTCGCCAACGAGCCCACCCTCTGGGCCTGGCTCCAGACGGGGGCACCGGGCTTCCTCCGGGCAGGGTAACCTTTCCTCTTGAATGATCTTTCATAGGGGTCTTCTGAACCATTCTTTGTCTGGCCCCTCCCCTGAAACCACTTTGCCTTGGGAGACCCTACCAGGAGCACAAGGCTACAGACAACACAGCTCTCAGGATCATAGGGACACACAAACCTCTCCACCACGATAAGGTGATGGTTCCCGGAGTGGAACCATCTCTCTTTTTACTGTACTTATCAAATACAAAAAGTTCCTTTATTCATAATATTTTTTCAAATGAAAGGGCTTTCCTTCCATCCAATGCTGAACTGTGGAGTTATTTCTGTTTTTGTTTGATTGATGGGAGGTTTGGAGAATTAGCCATTGTTTGCATCAGACAGACATTTCATTGTCTGCGTGTATGCAGCAGAAACATCCACCTTGACATAAAAGTCAAGACGCCTAATCTTCTTTGGTCTTTGAGCAAATGACTTTAAAAGTCACTATCAGTTTCAAACAACCCCAAACTCTTACAAGGAGGAAGGAATAGAATATCAGTTGCCGCTATCTAAAATACTACAGTAATATTTAAAACCATCCTTTTGGAAACACTGACTTTAAACAAGCTTCAGGAATTTTGCCATGTCACTTCTACAACCTCTCACCACCTCACCCTCCAGTTTTATTAAGGAAAAATATATCTTTTTCTTTTTTTTTTTTATTCTTACATTATCTTTGATTATACCCTAATGTTTTTTTCTCATTTGAAGCCCAGCGCTGCATAGCTGCTCATGGAAATTAAAACTTTTGTTTTGTGACAGATTATCTGGAGTTGGAGGTCAAACATAATAGCTTCTATTTAGTGGGAAATAGATATGATTATACTGCGTGTTGCACCCCGTTCAACTTTTGTACTCAATCTAAACTGTGCTGCTCTGATGGTGGTGGCCTCATTACGCTCCAACAAAAGACCCTGCTCAGATAGCTAAGACTTCAGTTTTTTCATCAGAGTATTAGTACACGATTTTATTGAAGAGGAGAAAACTACTATATGAACTAGATAGGTGCATTGACAATATTATTATTATTGACAATATATCCTATAACCTGTTCGTGGTATTACATGGGTTCTTTACCAAGAAGGGCTCTTTTTTAATGTTGTACCATGAGATTAATTGAGGATTAGGGGTGATTTGGTGTGCGTATCTGAATTTTGGTTGATCACCATCTGCAAGCACTCTAATCTACCTTGGATTACACAAAGAATGTGTATGAACACACACATCAAGCTCTGGAATCTGGGTTTTCTGTTGTAAAAATTAAAGCGTGGTTTTATGGAATGTGTCAATATTTTGAATATTTGAAGGGAGTCCCATTTGGTATTACAACAGATTTGTTGTTTTTTAGAGGCAACTCTCAGTAATCCTAATCAATGTATTGAGGTCATGATCATGTATTTTGTGTCTGCATTTGATCTGACTTGTCCTTTTTTTATCAAAATGTAAATTTAGTTAATTAAAACATGATAAGGATTAATGTTATGTTTTTAAACTGTCTTTGTAAACTATACTATTTTAAAGAAAATTAAAAATGTATTTGTTTATTTGACATTATTTACATAAAAAAACGTAATATTTATCCAATACTATATGTCTGGTTCTGCAATCAATGTCAATCAATGTCTGTTTTAGTCTGCATTTGTTAATGGGGTACTTGACTAGTAAGCACACAGCTGATCTATGCACGTACATTACTGTCACCACCCCCATCTTAAACATATACATCTCAGGTAAATAAGGACGGAATTTGGTCTACCAGAAACAATATATACAGGATACTGTGTAGTGTTGGAGGAGAGGGTGGGGGGATGTTTTAACTTTCACAGGTAAGGTATTTGAAATTAGATTTACACTTTTTTTTTTTTTATAGACCCAAAATGTTAATTGGAATAAATCACGAGACCATCTTTGGAAAACATTGTTGTAGTTTATTGTTGGAATATTGGTGTTTGTGAGCGTGTGTGAACGTACTGTATGTGTGTACTGTATATTGGATTCTAACTGCAGTGTACAACACCTTTCATATTTGGCCATGTATTTTATGTTTCTTTATAATGGACCCTTTTTTTGGTTACAATGACACAGAATTACCATGGTTTTCAATCTAAAGTATTACCTCCAGTTTATTTATAGACATGAGATTGTATCAATATCCAAAAATGGAAAATGAATGAAATAATGGCAAACAAAGAGAACTCGGTTTCCACATCTGCTAAGGCGGTAGCTCTCAGTCTCTCACTGTGTGATGTAACCATGACCTTTCCACAAGACTCTAAAGAGAGCTTATGGTAACGCAATATCACAGTAGGAAAGACCCACCAAAATGGAAAGCACACAAGTAAATATAGATTTATATATAGAGTTAATATTCATTTTTAAGCTTTTTAAAATAGTACAGTAAACACTTCTCACACATGATAGAAACTACTTGACGCTTCAGAATCAAAGGTGTAGGCTAAAATACTGTCCGAGCCAATGTACGCTTAAAACGCTTTAAAAAAAAGAAAATACAAATAAATGTGAACTTGAATAAAAAAAAATTAAAGCCTATAATCTTTGCTTCCAAAGGTTTTGAAGTAGCTCGTAGTCGAGACACCTGACCACACGAACAGAATAGAAAAAGAGTTAATTCTAAAAGTGGTATTGCATTTTAAAAATGCAGAAAGATTCACCTGTACAACTTGGCATCTGTCTTTAAGGGCAAATGCCTAAAGGGCTCAGTGGCGGTTATTCCCAGTTTGGCTCTCCTCGTCGATTTGTCTGTACGAGCATTTTTCATTTCTCTCCTTGTTTGTACATCAGTGCTGTAAACAGGCACACGCAGAATGGAGATCGTGGTGGAAACATTACCCTTATGTCTCTCCACCAATTCCTCTTTCTCTTTTGTTCATTTTCTTAGTTATCCATCAGTTGTGTTTTCAACTAATATCTCAGTCCGGCTGAGAGCAGCAGGGTTTGTCCGTATAAGGCTGTCTGTCTATACAGCCGCGCCCATGCGCATCCTAACGTACTCCCAAAACCATGGCCTTAAGGGAGTATTGTCTCCAACGCCCGGCAGTGTTCCAAGGAAATTCCAGGAAAAAGAGGAATGCCTAATTCGTTAGGGGAATGATGCCCTCAAAGTTCCTTGTTTTAGTTTGTGTATCTTTTTTTATCTTTTTTTTATCATCTATCTTTTATATTGGTTTAGCTGAGTGTGTATGGGGGGAGCAACGTGGTGACATGGGCCGCTAAGGAAACGGAGTGGAAAACTTGACGCTCTTTTTCGCCTTCGCCGCTGTGTGGGCTGATTGTGCAACGTCACGCGGTCTCTGGGATGTCCACGCGGAAGGAGCTAGCAAACCCTTTTCCTCGCTGCAAGCAGAGAACACAGCCTGGTTAGGGGTCAAGTTTGTCTGAAAGGGGGAGACAAGAACACAACAGTGCATGCCTAAATGACCTCAATCACACAGCGTTAGATGGTCCACCCACACACACACACACACGTATACTGTAAAAAGACACACTTACATGCACCAACACACACAAACCCACATATACAGTACACACACACACACACACACCCAGGGAAGGAAGTGTCATATCCCATGCCCTCTGTTTCAATTCACTCCGTTAAATGGCTCGTGGATAATGGGCTGGGAACAGCAGCCGGTGAATATTTCTTGAGCGCCACAACAAAAGGGGTGGAGGGGTGTGGTAGTTCAAATCAAATGGGCCACGACTCTAAGAAACTCTTCAAGACCCCTCCTCCCACTTAAACTCTTTCTCACACGTCTTTCCTCGCCCCACCCTCATTTTCCCTTGACTTTGACTGTAGATACTCGCCCCTCCTTTTATACCAACCCTAGGCAGGGCTGCCATCCTGCACAAAGGGGGTCTGTGTGCATCACTGGTTGAATTGATCAGATTATCTTGTTATTATCTAGCCCCCTTCCCTACCCTTGCCTTGAAGAATTAGCATTAAGGGGCCACTGTGATCTAGTTTAAGTGGGAGAGGAACAGGGAAGGGATTGAGGCTCGGCTAGCTTGCCTCGGCTAATAAAGGGATACTTTCACAGGGAAGTGATGGCATGCGATGGAGCTTCACCTAATTATAGATAGTTGGCTAGCTCCTGTATTGATCCCCTTGAAGGAAACTGGAAACTAACTGCAGCAATGTAAAACACTGAACAGTAAACGTCTCGAGCATTCCAATCCGTAAATGTTTACTGACTAAAAAAATTAAAAGAGAAATCAAATGTGTGCAATTGATAACTTGATGCCTACAGCTCATTAATCTTTTCTTAAAAAAAATAAAAATAAAAACATTGATTAAATGGAATAATTATTGAAAGAGGGAAAAAAACTAACATTCTCCTAGCAACATGCTGGGGTATTATATGATGGCTTCAGTGAACCAGCGGGACTCCGACAGTTTGATAATTCCTGCTAGTTGTGTTGATGAGAGGAGGCGTCCTCTTCAGGCACCACATGACAAAATTATAATTAAGCATTATCGCCAAATTGCAGTGATTGAGGATGTGTCTTTTTGTGGCCTTTGAATGGGAGTTTAGAAACAGTCATTCCTTGGGAAGATGTACCATTCTTTTGCCTTTTCTCTCAATTATCTAAAAAAAGAAAAACTGAGTTTTTGATCCACTGCGCTAACATAATGACGTTCTTGTGATGAGAATGAGGCGTTAAGCTCACAGTCTGGTGTTCATTTGAACAGATTAAAAACAGCTATTTTTCATTTACCCCGGTCTGCACCAGAGAAGAAGATTCCATCATAATAAAGGAGACATTTTTTTTGTAATGCGAAAAATCGTCCTTAATGTTAACATCTCCACCCACTTCAAAGCAACTTTAGGGATCTTAATAGCTTTTGGCATATTTAATTCGAAGAGACCCACAGGCCAGTTGTGAGACGGGTAGGCGGGAGGGAATTGAAATAGAGAGACGGCGGGTTGTGATAACACATCACCACAGGTAGTCCGAAATAATGTAGAGCGCTTGACAAAGAGGGAAGAGTTAGTTAAACACTCAGAGGTTGAGCGGACAAGGGTCAAGACTGGAAAGAAATGTAACGCCACTGCCAGCCAGAGAAATTTAGTAGAGAAATTTGAATCTTTATTCATCTAGTATGTGTAAAGTCAGATTAGAAATGTTAGCTATCTGAGCTAACATAGAATCCTCACGCATATAAAATGGGTTAATGAATAAATCAGATTAGAAATGTTAGCTAATGTTTAGCTAGCATAGAATACTCACTCAAATAGGCTGGATTAAAAGGCAGCCTGACGGTGCTAGGCAGCATTGACTCCAACTCTTTCCTCTCTAGCGAGCCGTGGGCAGGGTCGTGGTTGACTTGGTGAGGATGGAGGTGGTGGTTTTGGAAGTGGTTGTGGAGGAGGTGTTGGTGACTTAGAGGTGTCTCTTTGCCAAAGGTGGAGAATGACTTATCGGCCGTTTGCTCTGGGCTTTCAAATACCTCTGTGTCCGGGACCGAGTCCATGCCAGGCACGTGCAGGTTGCTGCGGTAATCCGGGCCCTGGCGCCCGTCCGAGGGCACGAATGTGGGCATCCAGCAGCGGTCAGAGTGTCCCAGGGCCTTACACTCCTCCGTGCAGTTGGAGAACAGATCAGCGCCTAGCGGAACAAATAAAGCAAAATATTATACGTTAATGGCCTTATTGTAGATACAGTATGTCAGATGGCATTGCTGGTGTGCGGCAAAGAGTAAAGGGAACTACGGGCTAGATATATATATACACAAGCACAAGCACACAGTCAGAAAAGTCTCAAGACAAAGTGTTTAAGCATGGGTGTGCATAATTTTTAGCGGTGGGACAATATATCGATATGGCAATATCTGTTCTGTATTTGTTCAGCTTCCCCATTTACTTTTCTACCCTTCTCTCTCTCTAAACATGCATACAGGACACACGGTCCAACACACCTAAGGGTGCAGCGTGTGTTCTCTGATCGTGCCCTGGCTAAGCTTATGCATTACCGAACTACAGAGTACCTCTATTACTATCTCTCCGCACCCGAGATAAGCATTTATTTTAGTAGCCTAGACCCATACGCTACTGCAATATAGGATATGCCTTGCAATGTATTAAGCTATTTAACTAAGGCTAATGCTAACTACCCAAAATTATATAGTCTACTGTCTATTGCTACCATACTGTCTATCGTTGGGCTTATTTGCAAGGACCTTTGCCCATACATTGACATACACTCTCATAGTTATTTTTTTCAATATCTTATTAATGTGATGTTTGAAAATACTTCCGGTTATCCTTATTTATCGCCTAATACAAACAATTAATGCAAGAAACAATGTTTGAAAAAAGTATTACTCTGTAACTAGTTGTAAATGTCACCATTGATTTAACATAAGAAACACACAGGATGGGGTAACACTAACAAAACAATGCATTGTTAAAGCTTTCTCTAGAGAAATTAACGCTGTGTAATGGGAATTACATACAGTATGTATGTGCAGAAAACACAAATAAATAATAGGCTTAATAACAGGCTTAATTCCAGATTTTTGCATTTTTAGGGTAGCCTATATTTGATGTTTTTGTTACAAAGATATTGTGGTGTGTCGTACATGATTGTCTTGCAATATATCGATTATCGCACAATTGCTGTAATGTGATACGATCGTTATCACGGGCAAAGTATCGAAATAGTCTTGCATCGTGAGTTACTCTGCGATTCAACCCCTAGTCATAATGCAGTAAATATGCATAGCAGGGTTCCCTGTTTCATCATATGATCAAAGTTGCCCACATTGTGAAAGAACAAACCATTTAACAAACACACACACACACACACACACACACACACACACACACACACGGGTCATTTACGTTAAAGGCTTGAACTCCCAGGCTCTTAAAACATTTCAAAGGCTATTTTGCTGCTTTTATCACATAGGACAGTTTGACTGAAAATAATGGAAAAACACTATTAGCCTGTGCCATTGCAATAATAAAGCCACAATACAATAGACTACTGGAAATTATAATTTTTATAAAATAACTTCAGGCAAAATGGATTAATTATAAACTCCCAATAAAGAAGTCTGAGAAGAACCATTCTGAACTCAATTAATTCAAAATATGTGTTCCAAGTTATTGTACTTAGGCACCCCCTATACCGTAGGCAAATGCTCACTTCCCAACCAAACGTGTGCAATATGTCAGCATATACTGTAGATAGCATAAGAATACCGTATCTACTGTCATTTGCTCATGATATACGTTGTACTGCATTGATTGTGCAGTATAAACATATTATCCATGGCTTAGGAGGGTGTGTAGAATCACACAAAATATTAACATTATCACAACAATTGAGGTAAAATATTTTTCTGATTAAATGGTAAAAAATTATTTGAGTATGTGTGGTGCATTTCTGCTTCTATTGTGTATTTTCATTGCTGTCTGTAAAAACGCTCCAAAAAGTCATGCAAGCTCTGCCTGCAGTGTGCAACAAGCTTAAAATGAATGTACTGTATGTTGTAAATCACCTGATTACCTTTTGTCATAGCTAGATTGTAAAAATGTGCTTTCCTCTGCCATTAAAAGCATCATATTTTAATTTGATGTTAAATAGTGTGAGGTTGTAGCTTTAAAGGTGGGGTCTGCAATTGTGAGCTTTTTGTCAAATTCAGCAAATACCTCCTCACGGTCCACTAGCTGACAGTTCTGTGTCCATGCTGATAAAATAATCTGGCATTTTTACATAGACCTGCCTCTGTAAATGGCAACACAAAGTGGTGAAGACCACACAACATAACACTATTCTAGCCAATGTGTATCTAATGTGAGAACCCTATGGTGCTTTTGATTTGATCAACTATCTTTCCCCAGCATCCCTGACATGCCTTAAATAAACAGTTGTTGGATACAAATGGATTGGAAAACCTTTGTCCATTGTTCTCCATAAAGATGACACAGTAAAGAATGAGAAAAATCTAAAATATTGAGTGTTAAGATACCACTACCTTGCGTCTAAATAGCCATCTATCACTAGATACTGTCCATCATACCAGCATGCTGAATTTCACTTTCCCTAAGACATTTTGAGTGCCAGGTAAAAAGCCCGGCTAGCTGACTACTTGACTGACAGCTTGATAGACAGACACTAGCTTACTACATAGAGTAAATTACTTATTAAATGCTTGCTGGCTAACTGATTGACTGGCTAGTGCACAGATTAAATCGGACTTCTGCGGCTAGATGTTAGCGTCAAAGGTCAGAAAGGTATCATGACCATATTGTGTATGTCTGTGTATAGTAGCCTATTTATCATCAAATTTTGGTTCCTCAAGAAATTAAAACAAATAGAAAATGTACAATATTTGAACTGATACATTTATTTTTGTTCCGTCAGTTGTACGGAACTGCCTTTGTAGTCTAATTCAATATGCGACTGTAAACACACACACTAAAGGAAGCGTGATTTAAATGTAAATTTGAAGTACAAATGACGTGACAAGAAAACGATGGATGGGATGGGGTTTGCACTACCTTTAATCCAAGCATTAGATAACAAAAACCACAATCTCACTAGTATTATATTACTGTTGTCTTCCCTATTCCATTAGCTTCCATACAGCTCAGTCTCTCTTATGAAGCTGGTAATGCTATTGTCCTACATGAATGAGCACAGGTATGGTGCTAAACCGGTTTAAGTGTTCCCGGCCTGCTTTTATGCAGAGCAATTATTGTCTAAGGCGTTTAATGTTTTAATGGATTGCTCTACTAAGAATTCAGAGCACCTGAAAATAATCTATTGTTAAAGGACATAAAACAAGATTTTTTAAGAATTTAAGTCATTTTTCATTGTTATTGAGGTCAAATGTAATTGCAAAGCAATACTGAATGTTTTGGACTAGGGTGTGCCATGTTGAACCTACCTTTTATATCCAACCTAAATTTGTTTGTTTTGTGTGATTTTCTAAGTTGCTGTTTGGGCCCAAAATCTGAACTGTCCAGCTAGGGCTATGTCTCGCTAATCCTTCTGAATGCAGACTGATTAGGCTAATACTACTACTGGCCAGCTAAGCAGTGTGTGTGAGTGTGTGTGTGTGTGTGTGTGTGTGTGTGTGTGTGTGTGTGTGTGTGTGTGTGCGTGTGTGCACCTGTGTTTGTATCTGTAGCAGTCAGCAGAGGGGAGAATTTACTTAATAACAAAGCAGATTAATTTGGCTTGCTGTCACTACCATCTTGAATAAGTGCCCAGTCCCCTAAAAAGGAGGGTTTGTTATTAAATATAAAGTAAATATAAATTTAATATAAACATGCCATAAATACTGTACATCATCACATTTTGGTTAAATACAGGTCTTGCACTCAAGTTTCATGAGTGGGTACACTTACTTGTGAAACATGTAAAAATACACAGCTAGTAAAATGCTAACATGTATTGCCTCTATTCACTAATGAACAGTTCTCACTCTTGAAAGAAAAATAAATCTTAGTTATATCAGGATATCATAAGAAATAAACTTATAATCACATCTCTGGGGAGCAAACCAAGCTGAAATGAAAACACAAAATGGATGCTGTGCTAATTCTCAAAATGGGAACAAGAAAATATGGCATTTAGACTCTCACAGTCAGAGATAAGCACAGAGGTACACACTCACGCACATGAAACAAAGACACACACCGCATATACACACAATGTGAGGGTAATTCTCTCATCAATCAAATCAAGATGTCTTGATATTTGTTGACATTTGAGCTCATTTGGAATATTTTCAAGGTTATGCAATCACTAGCAAGTCAAAAGGATAAATAAACGTGTTAGCTAGCCATGCTCAATATGAACAAAGCTTGCACATAATACTTTTATCGCTTGGCAGTGTGGTTTTCTAACGATTTTCCCAGCACAAACAGCCAGCATCAATTATAAGGCCTTATCCTGGACAGCAGTATATCTAACCTCCACTTCAATATGCTGTGAAAGGAATTGTGTCAACAAGTCTCACGCTTAACCAAACACAAATAGAGTGGCCGGCATGCAGATAGAGAGAAATAATAAGCTGAAATGGAGGTGAGGAGTGAAAACTAAAAAGAGAGAGGTAATTTGCTCTACGGATGCACTGACCCCGCTTGCGTTTTAAACACCTCATCTTATCTTAGGATTCTGCATGGCTCTCAAGCAGAGCAAACGCAAAGTCCCCATAATAACCTTCATTTGGTAATTGGTATGCAGAGGTCTGAAAAATGAATTACTGATCAGTGAGCTGTTACCGGGGCGATAACGTGTACCGCAGGCTTAAGAAGGTCTACCTCACAGTACTCACAGGTGGATACCAGGATAGCTTCGAAAGTTGTCAATGTAAATGTACAGTATCACTACTGCTGAAAGCAAGCAATACACACAAATGATATATGATATATATGCATCACAATTGGCCCATTTAAGTGACTCTCAGCATGGGAGATGGGGTGTTAATGATGCAAAGCAGGAAATATCTACCAACATAAAATATTTTATATTCCCATAAACCTCATTTTTATTATAATGCAAAGCTAAAATATATATATCATATATCAAAATAACATGATGACATAAATGTATGAATGTGAATTTATAGCGTAATGGTAGTAGCGGCAATATAATTACTTAAAGTTATGTCATATAAATATTGCATTTTAATTAGGAGTTGTTGCATTAGTGAGGTGGAAAGGTAGATGTAATATATTACTCTGACAGCCATACAATTTATAAAGTGTCATTGAGCAACCAAACATATTGAGAGCTGTAGATGAATCATATTGTAATACTAAATAGCAAAACCCTCAATGTTCATATGACTGGATATAGTAATGTATTCATTCAACTCTTTCACATATCAGTATGCCGATTGTGTGACCTTTTGTTACGGTAACATTTGATTGAACATTAGCTTAAGTACACAGGCATAGTATATGTACATACATTACAGATATTAGTGTGGTGGGTCATCCCTCTTTTAGAACAACCTACTTACCCACAATGCCCTGTAGCACATATAGGCTGACACAGAGACGAAAGAGGTTCACTTTAATATCTGAATCATAGGGTCATTTGCATTAATTTGCAACCAATTAACATCTGAATAACTAAATGAGTTACCAAATTCAAGTGCTGTCAGCAAGAAGGAGGATGAAGGTCACTTATTATGGCAGTTATTATAGCCCTGTTTTCATACAAGTTACAGAAACAACATCCTTCCTGACTTAGGGATATCCTCTGGGTAGTTATAGTACTTTTATTTTTATATCAAATACATTTTTGGTTCTCAGTCTGAAAATACCATAATATCTGGAAAAAGTTGTTTAGGTATTCCAAAACGCAATTACTTTTGTCAGCACATTTTCATGGGCATTTGTACAATAGAAAAAACCCATAATGTCATCTCCCCGTGGGCGGAAGTAGGCTAAATTGCATATACCATATATTTGCTTTACTTAAAGTACGATGTACTCTCTCCCACACAGTGCATTTTTCCATTTTGACAGTATACAATATGATTTGAAATAATATGAACTGTAAATGTTTCCAACTGAAGCATTCAAATTCCTTACCGACCTTAGCTAGTTTTTAGCTAATGTTTCCTAGCAGGACATAAGATTTATATTTAGATAAACAATAGATGTAACAATAACAATTAATGTATGTTATCTAATTAGCGCTTAGCTTTGTAATTTTCCACAATTGTGTAAGCAGGGACACTAGCCATGCTATCAATTATCCAAATCAAACAATGGCCTAATGCACAGCAAAATAATCTGTTTAAAGAAACTAAGCTGTCTGCAAATTCTGCAAAAAACAAACGAACAAGAAAACCTTAATCCTACTGTATCTGCTACACTAAAGGTATTCAAAGTCAACTGCATTACGCTGGGAGCCTCAACTCAACTACATCAACGTGGATGAAAAAACACCACCACCACTAGAGGAGTCAGCCAACGCTGGCTCAAAGATAAAGAGATAAGGTCCTCGTTGCAAGAAATGGCCTATTCACATAAATTATTAAATCTATGTTGGCAGTATTCAAATAAAACCCTATACTGCACTCCATAACAAAGTGCGACTTAAGACACTTAACATAAAGCAACTAGCTCTTACCCTAATAGGAATAAAAATGCGCTGTCTGTGAAACAAATGAGACAAATTGTGCATATTTGGAAACAGAACTCAGGTTGTTAGAACTGAAATAAGGAAATAAACTGTAAACTGCCCAGGCCTACACTACCACGGGTGCCAGTCGCTGGCACGGCTCATTTGGCATACTAAGCGCTGCCACTGCAGTCGGGGCTGGCCAACCAAGAGAAGATGACAGCCTCCCATCCACAGAGCAGCCGATGAATGAATGAAAACATAAAGCCTGCATTCATAACTCAGCGGGGGCCTATTGTGCCAGATAGGACGAGCTGCTTTTGGCATGAGGGTGGTAAATGAGGGGTGGGGTGTGTGTGTGTGTGTGTGTGTGGGGGGGGGGGGGAATTTGTTTTTGGTTTTTTTAAGAAGATAAAAAGGATGCTATAGAAGAATGCAGTCTACAATGGTGAGGGGGTTTGGGTCAGAGGAACTACAAAGATAACCATAAACACACAAGTAAATGAATGAATGGACTGCCTGTTTTGTTTGCTGCAACCGCAAACCTATTTGGGTTGGTGCCCAGCATTTGGGTGCAAAGGGTCTGTCTCATTAGAAAGCCTGTCACGTTGGGTCAAGCGATCGCTAGCATGAAGACAGCATGCTTGCTAGGAGCACGGTCCTCATTAACACCGTGCCATATTTGCAAACAACAACGTGGGGATTATTTTCAGCCTAACCCACTCCAATATCTGAGGCACGATAGCAAAGAACACAGTCATGTTGCCGTCAAGGACAGACACCTGCATCTCCAGTACTTGATAAAGACACATTAGAGTCCATAACAAAGGAACAATATCGGGGAACGTTTGACTATGCTGGCTGTATCATTGTGTGTTAAGTTCCAATGCCTCCTACAGCTTTTCAAATACATGGAACGATTAAGATGTTGACTACAGATGTAATGAAGAAAGCACTATATCAAAGGAGCTTTATCTTTTGTACTGCTAAAAAAAGGCACAGGTACTTAGCTGTTATTTCAGCACTGTATAAGTGGACAAAAAGCACCAGAGCACCTCTCGCTAATAGGCAGGCCGACCAGTCCGTTGAGCCATCGATTGGCGTGTAATGGAATGCTTTCACACCAAGGCAACCAGACATGACCCTTTACCACACAACCATTCCAGCAGCACAGGGCATTCAGGGACACACAGTGTGACACACAAGCGCACACGCACTCTCACAGTGTCTAATCTCACCTGAGGAGTGACCCCGATTGGTGGCATCATGGTCGCTGTCTCCCTGTTCACTGTCTCCGTGACCACTGTCTTTGGAGCTAACCAGGTCAGCTTCCTGGAATGCAGAACTAAAGATAGAAGGGAAAGGTTACATTTAGTGCCCTTTATTCTGCAATGCTATGCTTGTCATCATCACACGCTTTTGTGTAATTCTTATCAGCAATATGCGTGACTACAGTAAATACCATACTGTATGTAGTAAAGTATAGCAGAAGAAATGATCATTGCAGGAATTGTGTTGACTGGAGTTTCCATCCAATCAATGTGTCCATCTAATCATTATCTATTGATTAGTAACTTATTACATATACATATTTACCTGTTTACACGCCTCGGCCTGTCAACAAGGTAGCTGAGTTCACCTCTCTGGTGTTTGGCCTGTGGAAGATAAAAGCGGAGGCTTTGAGTTCAAGCAGTTCCGTGCCTTGCGTTACGCAACGCGATTAGCATAAAATCTCATCCGCCATCCACCAAGCAGCCAACAGTCCCTGCTACCCACGCAGTGCCATGTGGACGAGAGGTACGGTGAAATCATCCAACAATTAAGCAGATCATCGGTGAGGAGTCTGCTCTCGTGCCTGAGAAAAGTGTGCTCCCCCGCGAGGAAGTCAAGCTTACAGATACGCTGCCAAGGACTAAGATGGAGAGGTACCTAGGCGAGCTGGCACAGCTATAGACATATCTTTGTTCTTGTGCGACTCAGCAGCATCGTGACCAGTATACCTAATGTGAGCCTTTCTTTCCCAAGGGGCTAGGTACACGTACACACACACACACACACACACACACACACACACACGCACACACACACAGAGAGAGGGCCTCCAAGGCATCATTCATTATCCTTCTTTATCCCAGTCTAAATTCATCATGTCATATAAAGGCTGGGCTAAAACACTCGGAGCACAACACAAACATGCAATCATTGCTTTTCCATGACGACGTCCCCATGGGAGGGCCAAAGGCAACATGGCAGCAACCGGTAACCTAATCACAGTGTTTGCTTTAATGGCGTTCTGGAAATCACTGAAAAGAATGAGGAGGGTTAGGTGTAAGCATCATATTACAAAGGACTCGAGATAAAACATATTTGAGGGGGAAATGACGTGTACGGTATGGTCGTCTATGCTATTTGTATGTGTGAGTGTCTCGAAAGGCTGTAGCAGATTGGATTTATTCTGCAGGCTTCACCGTTACAGAAAACACAGTCCGGGGAACAGGCTGGCTTTATGTGAGCTAGACCACGCCGTTCATGCTGGGGAAAGTGGAGGGGGTGGGGGAGGGGTTGTGGAGGTGAATGAAGACAGGTTGACAGTAATGAGAGGAACTCTTACCTCGTGTGATAAAATGCTGCCATTTGATATGATGTCAGGCTGCTGGTCTGTGTACCCCGTCACTATGGCGCCACACGGGTTGTGCTCGGTGTCTGCGCTCCTAGACGGACTACGCGGCTTTAGGAACATGAGGTCAGTTTTGGCCGACTCGGGCGTCAGACATACCTGGTAGCAATAGTTCTGGTTCTGGTGGTGGGAGCCGAAGCTCCCGGACTCTTCCACGGGCACCTGGGCCGTGCTGGCTCCAGCCACGTTGACGGCACTCTGCACCAGCATGATATCAGACTTGCTGAGCTTCTTCTTGCGTGCGCGCCCCTGCCTGGAGCAGCAGGAGCGGCAGCCCAGGCAGCAGTCGCTGCTCAGGCAGGTGTAGATGTTGAGTTTCTTGTCCTTCTGGCAGCGCACGGCCAGCACGATCATGGCCAGCAGGAAGACGAAGGAGACGGAGCCCAGGGCGATGATGAGGATGAGGGTGAGGTCTAGGGTGCTCTCCTTGGCCTTGGCCGCCCCCCGACTGTCCCCGAGGCCGCGGCCCTCCGCCACGCTGTCCACCAGAACCACCAGCACGCTAGCGCTGGACGAGAGGGGCGGCTGCCCGTGGTCCCGCACCTCGATCAGCAGGTCGTACAGCTGGTGGGGGTCCCGCTTGGCCGACACCCGCCGGGCGGTCCGCAGCTCGCCCGTGCGCCAGTCCATCCGGAACATGCCATTCTCATTGCCGCGCTGGATGCTGTACGATAGCCGGGCGTTCTCGCCGTCGTCGGCGTCCATGGCGACCACGCGGGTCACCAGGTAACCTGGTTCGGCAGAGCGGGGCAGGGGCTCCCGGGCGGTGCCGTTCTTGGCGAGCGGGGCGAGCACCAAGGGGGCGTTGTCGTTCTGGTCCACGATGATGACTTTGACGGTGGAGTTGGACGACAGCTCCGGGGTGCCACTGTCTCTTGCCTGGACCATAAAACTAAACTCTTTGAGCTGCTCGTAGTCAAATGAGCGAAGGGCATAAAGGTACCCTGTCTCCTCGTTGATTGACACGTAGGTTTTGACTGACATGCCCTGAATGTCACACTCTAATATGGAGTAGCTTATCAGAGCGTTCTGGCCAATGTCTGGGTCCAGGGCAGTCACCGCGTGTATGTATGCCCCTGGCACGTTGTTCTCCGTCACATACACATCATAGGTGGACTGCGTAAATGTTGGCGCATTGTCGTTCTCGTCTGATACCTGTACTTTGATTGACTTACTGGTTGCGAGGGAAGGCGTTCCTTTATCTCGAGCGACTACCGTCACGGAATAAGAGTCCGCCTGCTCTCTGTTCAGCGGTCCGTCTGTGACTATGGTGAAATAGTTTCGAAAAGAGGATTTCAATTTAAACGGAACATCGCCGAGGATTTCGACGTGGATTTGCCCGTTTTCCTCCGCGTCCTTATCCGTCACGCTCAGCAGCGCGATTACTGTTCCCGGGGCCGCCTTCTCGCTCACCGACTCGGTCACGGTGCTGAAGGTGATCTCCGGTGCGTTGTCGTTCACGTCCGTCACTTTAACCAGAACTTTACAGTGCGCGGGCACGGCATTCGGACCCATATCTTTCGCCTGCACGAATATCTGATACAGGCTACTCTCCTCAAAATCCACCTCCCCGCGCACCTCGATGCGCCCAGTGCGCGCGTCGATACTAAACAGGTCCTTGACGCGGTTGGAAATGTGGTTACTGAACGAATAAACAATCTCCCCGTTCTGACCCTCGTCCAAGTCGGTTGCGTTCAGCTGAATAACAAGGGTGCCTACCGGCGCGTTTTCCGGAAGGCTAACCGTATAGACCGACTGCTCAAATATGGGTACATTGTCGTTAGAATCCAACACTTTCACGACCAGCAGAGCAGTGCCAGTCCGGGGAGGCTGACCCCCATCCACGGCAGTCAGCACGTACCGGTGCGTCGCCTGCTGCTCCCGGTCCAACGATTTCTCCAAAACGAGCTCCGCGAATTTGTTGCCGTCCGTCTGGGTCTGCACATCCAGGTAGAAATAGTTGTTGGTCGTGATGTCGTACGTGCGTAAAGCGTTGGAACCCACGTCCGGATCGAAGGCGCTCTCCAGCGGGAAGCGCGTCCCTGGAGTCGCGCTCTCCGAGATCTCTACCGTGATGTCGGTCTCAGGAAAGCTGGGCGGGTTGTCGTTAATGTCCACCACCTCGATCTCCACGCGGAACAGCTCCAGAGGGTTCTCCAGGAACACCTCCATATTAAGCTGACAGGTCGCGCTCTGCTTGCAGATCTGCTCCCGGTCGATCTTCTCGTTTACGAACAGGACGCCGTTCTCCAAGTTCACCTCCAGGTACGGCGTCCGCGAACTGGGTACCACCTGGAATCGACGGGAGGCGAGTTTGGTAAGGTCCAGTCCCAGATCTTCGGCGATGTTGCCCACGAGCGTCCCGTGATCCTCCTCCTCCGGTACCGAGTAGCGTATCTGCGAGAGCACTCCATCCGTGACGCACAGGACTAGTAAAAACACAATCATTGCCGAATAGCAAGTGCACTTGGTGGGAAGGAGAAAAATAAATAGATAGACGTCACAAAAATAAAGTCCACAGAGTGCGTAAAGTCTCCAAATAATGTTTAAGGCGTTTGGAGTAATGTGTCCATGATAGGGAACCCATCAAAAAAAAGGCATTTCTACTATAGCCTGGGCAGCTTGAATGCCCGCTGAGGCTGATTCTATTCAGCAGTAAGCTCAACGAACACCAAAGCTTTGAGATGCGTCCCGCACATTCCAATAAAGCGTAGTGCAATCGGAGTGATGAAATTAGTCTAAAAACCCCTTTCTAGTTTTACAAAGCAAAAGTCATAATCCAAGTAGTTCACTTAATAAATCCATGTCGTTCTTTCTATCAAATATTTAAACACCTGATAAAAAAGTATGTTTTTCTCTCTTCATTGGTACCCTACAGTCATGCACTGCGGTCTCCTCCACACTACTGAATGCTATTCACTCAACTATTTGCTTTTTCCGCAACGCGCCTCCCCTAACAGACACCGAGGTCTTCCATCAAACTCGAGCCACGCTCTGATTGGATGGCGTCGACGGCTGTCAACATGCCCCCCGCCCATCGCTTGTTCCCGCCCCTTCTGTCTCCATGCATAGCGATCTGATGCCTGGAGTTGAAACTGAGGACTAGACTGTGAACACGCAAACTGTTTCGAAACACCATTTAAAAAAACAAACATATTTTGGTTTAAAACATTTAATAAATAAATATATACATATAAGTCGAAATATAAAAATGAATACCACAACCCTGTCGTACCCAAACTTGGACAGACACGATCACAGTCTAACAATAAAGTTGACATTAATTTGCCATGTTATCATGGAAACGCTTCCCATGATGCCAGTACACCAATAATTGACTTTGGTTATTTTGTAAGCATTTATATATACATTGACGGATGAATAAATCTGGTTAATGTATGCAAATGTTGTGATATGTATGCAGTGAATCATTCACAATTTTTGTGCTCCCAAGGCTGTACGCTATAATTACAGCCTGTGTTTGTAAGGTTATTATCTCTCTTCCAGTCAAGCAGCTCTACGCCCGACAACCAGAGTAAAAAAGGAAGCATTTTAGAGTAAGAGAGAGAGAAAGATAGGGGTGGAGGTGGTCGGAGGAGGGGAGTGATAAGGGGGGGGGTGGGGGGGCGAGAGCATGCATTAGTTGTGCTACGTCCGCGCAAACTACAGAGTTTATGCGCCCCCTAGCGACAGGAAAGTGAGAGTGTATTTGGGATTAAACTGTCGAAATGAGAACATCAGGCAGTATCATATATAGTGGGATCTAAAAATAGTCCTCTAACTCCGTAAAAATATCGATTTGAAGAAAAAAAGTGTTTGAGAACAAACAGACTAAGTGGTTGTTTGCGTTGGACACAGCGTTTCCTCTCGTTTCAGAACCGGAAGCTGTCTGAAACTGAATGTCTGCTTCTGTAAACCTCAAAAGTTCCAAAAATGGACAATACATATTGATTGATTGATTGATTGATTGATTTTTTAGTTCATTGGTTGATTTATTTATTTATTGATTTATTATCCTTGTATGTGTAGAGTATATTTAACATTTTAAGCACATCAAAAAGTACAGCAGTGTCAAAATATGAATTGAAAATGCCATTTGTTTGAGGTGTCCACAATTATTTTACCATCAAGTACTGTGTGTGTGTGTGTGTGTGTGTGTGTGCGTGTGTGTGTGTGTGTGTGTGTGTGTGCGTGCGCGCGCGTGTGTTTGTGTGTAGGGGGGGTCGCTATCTCTCGTCATCGTAATGTTTTCATCTGTGCTACTGAAAGCATATGAGCATATGACGAGTGAGTGAGTGTGTTGTGTATTTGGTAATCATTTATTTAGGATGGAATTCAATTAGTGCACAGTTGATGCTCAGAAGAATCACCAACCTTCATATGTTGACCTATGGAATCACTATCATTTCTAAGTGCATCTCAGTTTAACTATCACACTCTGCAGCCTGCATTGATCGAAGCTACAGTAAACGCTAAGTGTATGTATGACATTAAGCCGAGTAGAGCGCGCGCGAGAGAGTGTGTGAGAGAGAGAGAGAGAGAGAGAGAGAGAGAGAGAGAGAGAGAGAGAGAGAGAGAGATGGAGTCTCCACAACAAAGAGACTTAGTGCTCCCCCTAGCGTACGACCACAACACAGCATCCCCTCCCGACACCACATTCATATAATCGTGATTCAGTGCGTAAAGATGCGCATGTTGCTGTTGCTTTGTCTCCAAACTGTCACAGCTAACAATAAGCCATTGAAGTATAAACACGGATTGAGACAACAGAGAGGCTGCCTAAAGTCCTATGAAGTAGTAATGGTCAGACTCATGCTCGAAGCTGTGGTGTGTTCTGTGACAATAATAGCTTATCATTTATTTTCACTAGCTGTTCTGTCTTCCTCCTATATGCTTCTTCTGTCTATTGTTCACTCTCAGTGTATCTAACATGCCAATTTTGCATTGCCTGTGCCAAAAAATGTTTGGTGCAGATTGTACAAATAGATTCTAGCAATGTTGTTTTGCCTATACACATTGACTGTGTCCTAATTTGTTTAGCCTTTTACTATTTACCTTCAACCTGATTATAGCCTAAATGACAGGTATGCTCAGGCCATCCATATAACACCACCGTGATACAGTAACCATGCTTCTTGCTGCCCGCAAAACACCCTAATAGCATATCTTCAACAACATATTTAGTCTGTATTTACTGTATGAATATACAGTGCACCAAACACAAACAATACAAGCACAAACCACATCACACTTCCTGTCAAGAAGAAACAAGTTTATGTAAAAGTAAAGAAAATACACCAACCCAGAGTACTACTTTACCAAATATAATATATGAACTTATTATACATATACACAAGCTCAGGTCAGAGGTTAATAGAATGACAGGCTATTCCTAAATTCATGAGCATATAGAAAACAGTAGGCTATAATCTATGTGTTCATCAGATATGTATCATTCCCTAGCTGGCCATTCGAGAGTGGGAATGTCATTTCGGTTATCAAGTGGAAACATTCCCTCACCAATGTTTCGGTAAATTAAGGCCACAACACCTCAGAATGGTTCAGCACTGTATGCCAGCTTTCTGTAATGACTTATGAATATAGTAAAGCCTGTAGTGTACACCTAGTACATATAGCTGTTCA
Organism: Amblyopsis hoosieri; assembly: GCA_027564755.1. Lineage (NCBI taxonomy): Eukaryota > Metazoa > Chordata > Actinopteri > Percopsiformes > Amblyopsidae > Amblyopsis > Amblyopsis hoosieri. The sequence goes on from JAODUE010000002.1 coordinate 178,433, forward strand.
GCTAGCCAGACATTATTATTATTATTTATTTTTCTTAGCAGTAAAATATTATGCCTTGCCAACAGAAATGATTCAACTTAAAAATTCTGTAATGCCAGATGAGAATCATCTGGTTAGACTGATTTATTTATAGCATTATGTGATTTAGAAACACCACTGTTTAGGATTTAAGGATAGGCTTACTTCCATACCTTATTAAAATGTTGTTTACTATAATTTATAGCGAATAGTCCAACACTGATAACCAGGTATTGAGGAGAAGCATGCTGTACCTTCTTCCTAAGCTTACACAGAAGTCCGATGGGCAATATCTTTACCATAATAATGATGCAATATGCTTTCTAGGTTCAGTATTGCTTTGTGGTTGTTTACATTTTGTTGTGTTGTGTTTTTCTTTTTTTTATTTATTATTTTTTGTTGGAGGGGGTGGTGGTTAGCAAGTCTGTATATCTCGACTGTAGTGTACTGTAGATTGGCTATGGTGTCTTCTGGCTTCTGGAGCTGTTTATGGGAAAGACCTATTGCGGAAATCTCTTAAGGAATTGATTAATGTGGAAAATATATTTACTGTTCCAGTTCCAGAACATTACTGGAAAAATATAGCTAGTGGGAATGAACAGTAGGTATTGATTTACATTAATACTTTGAATTATTTAATTAAATTATTGTTTATCTATAAAGCTAGTTTCTGTGGTGAGGGAAGATGAGAGAGGTAACACGAATGTGAATACAACTTTCTAGATAGTTCTCTCTGTTTTAGACTACACTGCGGGAAAGCAGCTAATTTGTCCTAGTTTAATTTGTTTTGAAAGCTACTTGATGAAGGCATTAGCCTGAAAAGCTGCTGATGACAGCACTTCTCTGTACGGTGTGTGTCACTTTCCACGTGCTGTCATCATGGCCAGCGCTAGTCTTAACCGCCGCTGTTTTCGTCCATCTGCCTCCACGCCACTTATGCTTTGTCCTCATTTGTCCTCTCTCTTCCCATCTGTCCTCTCTCTCTTCTATCTGCCTGTTACTATTCTGCCTGTTATTTCTCCCACGTTTTCTCCCTGGCTGCGAGGGGCTACAGGCGCATATTGGTTTCACACCTTCTTGACTCTCGCTGATTGACTGACTGAGGATTTTAAGAAGCTCCCACTGGTTGAGTGATACAGCCGTGACAGCCCACATTCTGGCCACATCTGTGTGTGTCCGTGCGCGTGCATGTGTACCTGCGCAACTTGGATTTGGATCCCCTGCCTTTTCCTGCCAAAGTAGCACTTTAACCTACATATATAAGCCAGAGAGGAGTCTCTGACACTGGCTGAGGTTTTTATTCTGTTTTATTTAAAAATAGAGAACTGAAAGCTGGCCTGCCTTTTGGAGATGTCACATTGCAGCCTGTGAAGGAGGATTGGGAACAGGCCTTTACCAGCCAAGGTGACAGGTGTTGGATGATGAATCATACAGTCTTCTGACAATGCTGTCAGTCCGTGTCATTGTCATATACTGTGGCTCTTCAATGGCTAAAGCTGCAATTCTCTCTCTAAAGAATATACATTTGTTTAATGTGCATGCATAATGTATGAACTTATAGACTAATAGTGTAATATCAAACTTTTTGGTGCAAAGCTGTATTTGAAGTGCATGGAAAATGAAATCCTTGAAACCTATAACTGGTGTACTGTAGTAAGCATTGGAAACTAATTCTAACCTTTCCCTCAAAAATTAGGAATGGATTAATTTCATATTTCAGTTTTTCTTCCCTGTTTCAGGCTGAAGATGCACTGAGCAATAGTCTGAGAAATCCATTTTCCCGCCCTGACAGATGCAATCCGACATAGTAAAGGCAGAGCTGTCAGTGAGGCCAGGCCTGTATACATTCCTGAGAATAGTGTTCATTTTGATTTCACTATATATATTTGGTAAACTGAAAAAAATAAAAATAATAAATAAAAAAATAAAAAAATGAAAATATGATATATATA
>JAODUE010000002.1:180502-199434 GCA_027564755.1 Amblyopsis hoosieri
GGGGTAACATCTCACAGCAAGAACTGACAAATCTGGTGCAGTCCATGAGGAGGAGATGCACTGCAGTACTTCATGCACATGGTGGCCACACCAGATACTGATTTTGAGCCTCCCTTCATTCAGGGACACATTATTCTATTTCTGTTAGTCTAATGGTGTTCTGTTATGTCTAATGGTGTTGACTCTTTAAGTGTTCATTCAAATATTTACACACATTAAGTTTACTGAAAGTAAAAACAGTTCAAAGTCAGAGGACGTTTCTATTTTTGCTAAGTTTAGTAATGATTACAAGGGAAAAAATGGGCAGATAAAAACATTAAAAACAGATGAAAAACAACGACATAAAAACATGTCTTACGTTGCAGTGGTGAAATACATAAATATTTTTACTGCATGCTTACTGCAAAAACAACAACTTACAGTTCTCCTGCCGGCGGAGGCTCTTCTTGCCTTTGGCTCGGGGAGTGAGGTCAGAGTTGCGGATGGATTGGTTGATATAGAACTGCTTCTTCTTGGTGGGAGACACCCGCTTTGCAGGGGAGCAAGGTAGAGAGGTGCAATTGCGCTCCTCTATCAGGCTGAAAAGATTTGGAAATCTGTTTATTATAAGAATGTTGAAACAATGGGTTAAATCCATATTAAGAAAGTAAAAGCACTAAACCGGCCAGGTTTTTTAATGCTGGATGCTAAAATATTTCTCACTGAGCACTTGTCCAATTAAATAAATATTGGGCTGCAGATGTGCCCTATGAAAGTGCCCCCCTAGGGCTGTGTTCACGATGGTGTAACTTTTTCATTCACATAAACAGCAGTGGACTGAATCTTAGGTAGCAAACAGAGAGGTTGGGTTGTGATTTTGACAACTTTCACGCAGCTAAATTACTTTCATACAGATACAGCCAGTAAGTAGGTGCTGCAATACTCAAAACCTGTCCCAACTGCTTGTAAGAATATGTCCAAAATGTTGTCAACATATTCTGATTTTCAGTTCATTTCAGAATACAATCAGAAAAGGCCTATGACAATACTTTATTATACTGTAGTATACTGTAATATACTGTATACTGTAATAGCACAAGTGAGCCGATTCCATAGAACTAGGCATATTAAATTCAAAAGGCATTTTGAGCAAAGCTCGCCACGCCCATGAAAGACGGAAAACGTCACTGTAGTGCAAGAACGTCGCACCCTGTAGGTTTTCTAGCGAAGGTCTGCCCTGCTTTGCTTGTGTGTGGCGATTAGGTGCAGCGCAGCCCTAGAACTATACTAATGGCAAATGTAGCTCGTTTTACAGTACCTGTACATTATTATAAAGCATTCCATGCTGAAGGATAACCGTATAAAATGTAATACACGATTTCCAATAAAACAATGTTTATCAAGGCTATATAAAATGTACTGATATGAAATTACCAACAATAAGGAAAATGGGCTGCATACCATACAGTAATAGTACGGTACTACCGGTCCTGCAACGTACTGCATGCAGATTGTATTTAGAAACTATGCACAACCAGGCCAGTTAGCAGCGTAGGGAAAGGGTACGGGGAAAGTACAGTGTAATCATGGACCAGCCGGGGATTCGGCAATGCCAATTTGACAAAGAAAGTACCATAAACCAGACCCTTTAGATGATTTAGTAGGATTATTTCTCCGTAAAACGAATTTACCTTACGGTACTGTACTGTGCAGTACACGGTATTACCACCGGTGTACACAGTACGGTAGCAACTAGCATTGTAGTACGGGCTTGTTTTGACTTACATACAATCCTGTTCTTCATTGTTTCTCAAAACAACCATCTTACGATAAAAAACTAACAGAAGTACAGCGATATATTATTTGGGTTTTAGTAAATAGGTAAAACACGAAAGCTAAATGTTAATTTAATTTTGACAAGCAAGCTCGCGTCTGCAGGCGAACTGACAAGAAAACAAGATATCCAGTACGGTAGTCTCGATTATGCCTCTCGCGAGAGCAGGGCTTTGCTTCCTCTCAAAGAAATGCCACTTACCCATGTGCCCATTGTCTAGTGCCCACCACTGCCTACAACAATAATCTGTAATTTCCACAAATATTTTTTTTTCTCACAGAAGATTTAGAAGATTGTTATTTTTATATTAATTGCTTTGTTATATTATTCAAAACAGCAATATATTTATCTCATGATGACAGCATGTTGTGTACATGTTACCATAACAGCAAGTTTATTGGGTTGTACCCACCAGAGTTGGCAAGTCTACCGTAAATGTTCTGTTACTTACAGTGCTGATACAGAGAAGGTAGGAATGCATTTTTCTTTCCACGGTAGCCTGGAATAATTTTGTTTAGGCTACTAAACAAAAAGGCCATTGTTGTAAACAAGAAATTGTTCTTAACCAATTTGCCTCGTTAAATAATGTTTAAATAAAAAAATTAAGTTTTTTACATTTTAAATCGTCTTTTAAAGACTATGCCTGGGCAAGGATATTCTCAAAATGTATTTATAGTCACTCCTGTAATAAGAATTGACAGAAAGAACAAGTCAAAACAAATGAGACGTAAAGATCCGGTACCAAAAGAACACCCACTGGACCTGGGAGCTAAAGAAAAGACTTGCTCCAAAAGGAATGCTGCCATGTCAAAAGGGAATTACAAAGTTACCATAAGGAGCAACGGATCAGCAAAGCCTGAGGTCTCGAGTACATGTGAGAAATCAGGAAATGTAATGAGGATCTGTATCAATCTAGCACCCATTTTGGCCTCAGCCAAGGAGCCAGCAGAGGAGGAAGATGAGTTAAAGGTCGAGGAGAACATGCATGATCCAGAACTTCATATAAATGACACAAATGACCAGACAAGCAAAGAACAGCAGCTCATAAGTGATAATTCCAGTGAAAACTCATTTGATGGAGTTGCAACAGAGCAGTTTCCAAAGCCGTGGTTTGTACTACCACCTATTAATAACTCTAAACCAGAACCGGTGACCTATCTTGACCTCCCAGAAACCTTGGGGTCCCACACACCTTTGCTAGGGATTTGTTCACCTGGCATAGGTTCTGTGATCCCGACAAATCCAACTACATCAGGTTGTGAGAGCAAACCAGTTTCCAAGGAGCCTGATCACCACAGCATCCCTTGGATACAGGGTTCACAGTACTCCAAATGTGTACGGAAAGCTATCTTATTTTTCCCCATTTCTTTCCAACTAAGATACACTGAAGTCAAATGGGTGCGAAGAAATCTAATGAAAATCCTCAGGTTTTTCTACTTTAATTTTACATTAGAATGAATGGGGCATTTGTAGCTTTTCAATTGGTAATTGTTGGTTTGTTGGAATTATTTAAACCTTAAGTATCTGATATTTCATACATATTTGAATCACAGCTAATTATTTTATACTGTATGTTCAAAGGACTTTTTGCAAAGTTTTGTAAAACGTTTTGTAGGGCTGTCAGACGCAATAAAATGTAATTAATTACGATGAATAAATTACATATTTTTACCTGTTCAAAATGTAGTGTTATATTTGTATAACAAGATATGCTAGCTTTATGCAAATGTTTGTATTTATTTTATTTTTAATATACAGAATACAGTATTTATACAGCTAATACGCAATTTCTTAATCGTAATTAATAAAGCAATGCGTGCAATTAATCGTGATTACATTGAATCGCAATTAAATTAGAATAGCGTCTAACCATCCTACTTTTTTTCACACGTAGAGTACCGAGTTTCATCTGCCAGAGATCTCCTTGTCCAGCCTTAACACTCTGCTTCAGAGAGTAAAAGAGAGAATAGGCAGAAAGGAGAGCTGGGACAGTGATCGCAGGCATTGGGGACCTGTTCATTCAGATGATGTTTCCATGGTGGGGACAGTAAACAGCTTGAGAGAGGGAAGAGCCGTCCATCAGATGAGGCATTATGCAGAGTAAGTAACCCAAGATGTTACTGGATACCTCAATAGTTTCAATTGATTATTTGGTTTGATTTCCTGTTAAGTTTAGCAGCTAATATTTACAGCCATTCTACTTTGATACTAATAATGAAACAATGGACAAATAGATAAAAGGATATTTAGCACAGGATAATTTACTGTACTTGTGGTTTTTATATTTAAGCTTATTCTATTTAAACTTCTTGAGTTATCTTATGTATCCCAAATGCATAATGTAATGGGGTCTGAACATGGTGTATTAAAAACAAAATGATTACATCAAGGTCAATGGAAAAGTAATTTTCTGTGTTAAATGGTTTTTGAGACACTGCATTTGCTTCTCTATTCTTATTGCTAATGGTGCTAAACATTTTATATTTTTAAGGGACTCAAGAGTAAGAAGACAGGCATATGGTCATAAAGGAAAAATCCTCCCTCCAATCCACCAACGACACAGAGCTCCTGTCATCCTGGCCATGACCAACAAGAACATGACCACAATCCAAGACTGACTTTAGAAAACAGATCATGACTGTATGGAGTAGCTTCGGAAACGCTAACATGATTTATTGTTTTATTTAAAAGCAGCATTCTTTCACAAATGATACCTATTGACTTCCACTGCAGTATTATTCCCTAATTGTGTAAAGATAAATAAAAAAGAAAGAATAGCCATTCACCCTAAAGTGAAGACTAACCATTTGAATATCCATGTGAAGTTTGACTTCAAAATAATCTTTGAACTTTATAAATAAACTAATAATTTAATATGAACATACAGTATAATTTGCAGTTGAGAAAACATATTCAGTATTTTAACTCATGCTTATTAACTCTTGTAACAATGCGTTCCAATATTCAGTAGTGCAGTAACTATATTGTTACAAAATCATAAAGGGCACAATTCTATTTCAAAACTGGTAAAAAAATTATACAAAACAAGCACTGACCTAAGAAGGCAGTTGTGTGGTGTTTACATATACTATTTGGACAATACCAACATGGAACATTGATTTTAACAATTTGCTTGATAGGACATACAGTACTGTGCCATGTAAATAGTTGATGGTCAACTATGTCTCCATTGTCAACCAAAAGTTTGGTTATACGATTATAAATATACTGTATATAAAATATATACACTGTAAATTTTGGTCTAGGAGTATCTAGCTCCTTTCATCCAAAGACACACCGATAGTGCAATGATTGCTGGATGCAGGCAGCATTTCATTCAAGTGTTTCATTCAACATTTTACATTCTTAGGTGAGATGAGCCCTGAGGAACTCTACCTGTTATATACATTGTCAATCTGTAGACATATATTGTACGAACAGACATCAAAACACTAAAATAATGCACGAATGCTAATAGTTATAATGAAGAGTTGAACAAGGCACAATGCCCACATGGAGAAATGGTAGCTGTCATGTCTTCATGTTAGACTTTTCTTGAAGACAGTGAAGAATAGTCCCTATTGGTTTACCTTCCATTCTTCCATAATCTATTTCAAAATGGCAGACAACGTGCATTGAGCAGCTCAGCTGTCAATTAGACATTAGCAAAAAAACTGACCTTTGCGAAAGAAGTATGCTGGTCTATTCATATACTGTAACATGTCCTCTGCTTCACAATCACACTGTACTGTCCCGGGAGTTGCCACCTACAATAAAGAGAGCAGCGGGATCCTTACGAGAGATTTCCCCAATGCGCTTGGAACCATTTACAGAGGACAACTTGAAATCATCCCGTTTACTGCCACTACTGTTGCTAGTCTCACTGCTGACCCCTCTCGTCATTACCGGCTTCTCCTGCATTGTCTCTTTGGGTTGGGGCATAGCAGTCATTGCCATGCTACTTTTTGCCTTGCCTCCAGTAGATGTGCTTGGATTGGCCTTGTCAACATTACATTGAGCTTTTTTAGCTGTATCCTGTTTTGGTTTGCTATCAGCGGATATGCCAGACTGGGGAGCCTTGCTTGGCGGTCGTGATTTGATTGGCGGCTGTGGTAGGATGGTGGGTGGAGCTGTCCGTTCGGCCTGGGCGGCCCCATTGTTGATGATCACCTCTGTAAGGCAACCGTCATCACTCTGTTCCTTCGCAAAATTAACAAATACCTGCAATGGGAAATTCAATATAAGTACAGAATATAAATAAATATCACTTTTTCAAAACTGGAAGCAAGTTCGCAGCCAAGAACACTCAAAATCACACGAGGGCTCAACTGAGCCCTTCTTATTTACACCCTGAGTTTGGACCCTTGATAAGGTTGCAATAGGTAATGTAGCGCCCATGTTCATCCAAAGTGACCTAAGATGGGTACGAGTACAAGAACATTACATTTATAAGGAGCAGGTAGGGGTGTTCCCAGGTCCAACACACAGACCACTAGACTATCCTGCCCCTGGCCAGGCAGGCATGTGTGTACGTATATTCAAGGGCAAGCTAGCCAGCTTCACCTGGTCCAGAGTGGTCTGTGAAACAGAGAAGTCCACAATGCCCAGCCCTTCATAGTTGTTGGACAGCTCATCAAAGATGTGCGCCAGGCAGCATGCGTGAGACGGAAGCTGGTACTGGAGGACGTTGTGGTGGCGCCCTTTCAGCTCAATGCCAGGGAAGGAGGTCTTGATGTAGGTGTCCACCGGGCACGTCTCCTGCGTGGGCAGAGTCTTCGCCAGGCGAAGGACAACGGTGTAGCCATCGCCAAATCTGAGAGGACGAGGTGAGAAATGACCGCCGCCCTTCTAGCAGAAGCAGTACCAGAGTGATAGAATGTGACATGTACTATACGCACAGTAATATCTCCACCATCTAGTCGATACCTTTCCATGTAAGAAAGCCTCTGTTGACTCAGTACTGTACACATGTTAATACTGTAAATACAGCATGCACGTTAAAAGGGATAGTATGTGACTGGAAGCTAATTTCTATTTATTTATTATTAAACCTTTATTTAACCAGGAAGGCACATTGAGATAAGAATCTCTTTTTCAAGAGCGTCCTGCCAAGATAGACAGCAGCAAGTCATATACAAAAGCAATGGCACAATATTTGCAAGCTAATACACATTTAGTCAAATTCACCAAATATCTCCTCGCATTTCGCTAGTTTACCGTTTTCTGTGCATTTGGAAAAAAAGATCTGATACTTATACCTGGCTCCGTAAATAGGAGCACAAAGTGGCAAACACCGCTCACAACAACAATGCCCTTGGCTTCACAATGCATTTCAATGTGGGGCAGAGCTTCTGAGGGAGTTTGTATTGATTTGAGCTCAAAGTTAGCAAGCGTTCTTAAGGATGACAGACCCTGCTTTAATTTGTTATACATTGATGCCCATTACTATGATTATATAATATACCTTCTTGTGCATTTATTGCATTTTAAGTTACAGACAGTACAATGTAATATTAAGACAAATACATATCTGTAATGCCAAAAACAATACTGCTTTTTTAATTGAAAATGTACAGTTCTCAAAGCTATCACTTATAATCTACTGTAACTGAGTGCAGATGGTTCTTACCTGTTCTTGAGGTGCTGAACAGATCCCAGGCACTGGAACCTTCCATTCACCATGATGGCCATCCTGGTGCACAGAGCCTCACACTCCTCCATACTGAGCACACACACATGCGGCACATTAGCATGCCTTGTACAGGCATGCAATGGACACAGAGGTGACATGTTCTCACCTCTTTAGTATCAACAAATGTGTTGTCTAACGGCATTCCTCTAACAATATAGGCTTCAATGTGCTGGTGTAACTGGATTCTTTGTGTGATGCTTAGTGACAGCTGTCAGTATTGGTGCTTCCTTATGACAGACCTGTGGGAGGTGAGGACCACAGCCCGTCCTTCCTTAGTGACGCCGAGGATGCAATTCCACAGAAAGCGTTTAGCCGTGGGGTCCATGCCAGTGGTGGGCTCATCCTAACAAGCACATCAACATGCAGCTTTACAATGGGATTGGCCTGTAAGGCATTTACATATTCTGAGCATAATGCATGATACGGATAAACACAAATGTCACTACACGTCAAGGTCAGACTACTTGAGAAAGATGAAAGATACGATGAGTGGCACTCACCAGGAATATAACAGGAGGAGAACCGATGAGGGAGATGGCAGTAGAGAGCTTCCTCTTGTTCCCTCCGCTGTATCCCCCAGCCTTTCGCTCAGCATACTGCGTCAGCCCGAGCTTTCTGACCCCCCACCGAGCTACCTATGGCAGAACACAGGAGCCACATTAGCCTAGCTTTCTGACCCCCCACCGAGCCACCTATGGCAGAACACAGGAGCCACATTAGCCTAGCTTTCTGACCCCCCACCGAGCCACCTATGGCAGAACACAGGAGCCACATTAGCCTAGCGTTCTGACTCCCCACTGAGCCACCTATGGCAGGACACACGAGCCACATTAGCCTAGCTTTCTGACCCCCCACTAAGCCACCTATGGCAGAACACAGGAGCTACCTTAGCATATCGTTCTGACCCCCCACTAAGCCACCTATGGCAAAACACAGGAGCTACCTTAGCATAGCTTTCTAACCTACTCTGTCAACATGGTGGTACATCAAATTAAACGTCAAATAAATCAAAATAATTTCATTCCTTCCCCACATAATTTGTCTACTAAAAAGGACCATATCAAAAGTAGCATCTACAGCACATTAATTACATTACAGGACAGTATAATACCTGCATGACATATTCAGACATTGGTCTACGACAGTGCTATTCAACTCCGGGGCTGGAGGGCCGCACCCTGCATGTTTTCGATGTCTCCCTGCACCTGATTCAAGGTTGTTAGAAGCCTGATATTGACCCGTTCATTTGAATCAGGTGTTGGAGCAAGGAGAGATCTAAAACATGCAGGGTGCGGCCCTCCAGGGCCGGAGTTGAATAGCCCTGGTCTACTGGGTTACCTTGGCGACCTCATCCTCTGGTACCCCACGCAGACGGGCGTAGAACTCCAGGTGTTCCCTGCCTGTCAACAGGTCACTGATGGCATCAAACTGGGGGCAGTAGCCCATCAGCTGATGGACACGCCCCATCTCTGTTAAAACACTAGAGCACCGTGCCGTTAGAGCGAGAATGACAGCCATGGACCACCTTCGCTTAATAAGAGGAAATGGAAGCAAACAATTGTACCTGTGGTGGTTGAGGAACGCCTCTCCCTGAGTGACAGGTGTGTCTCCTGTTAGCATGCGGAACGTTGAGGTCTTCCCTGCCCCGTTCACCCCAAGCAGGCCGAAACACTAAAGGGCACAGGTCACTATCAAGTTAAGATGAAACGTCATCAATATTATTGTCCAAGATACATTTATAATAACAACTCTCACAATTAGGTCATTTAAATAGACACTTTCATCCAATCCCATTTACAGTGAGAGGTTTTGCTTAAGGTCAAGGATGCCCACAGCTAAACTGGTCGGGGCATAGAACCCATGACCCTTTTACTGAACAACAATGACACACCAGCTATTATTATTTTGGTACCAACCTCGCCACGAGGAATTCCTAAGCAGAGGCGATTCACTGCTGGCTTTCTGCCAGCTTTATACACCTGTGGAAAGAAACGCATATTTGGAGTCGGCTTTGAAAAAGGCTAATTGATAAATTAGCTTTTCTTCTTTACATTATGTAAACACAGGTGTATTGTTATTCTGTGCGTGGTCCACGTACCTTGCTGAGGTCAGTCATGGTGAGGATGTCTTTCTGGGCTTTTCCACTCTTCACCCTCTCTCTCTCCTTGGCTACATCCTCATCCTCTGGACCAAGGGGGGGCAACTCCTGCATTGCCCACCATGGCCTGGGTGAAGGGCAGACGACAGTGTCCAGTGAACCTGAAGCACTTAGCTTACCTGGAGTCAATCAGTACTCAGATATCTGACCAATACGCATATTTAAAAGCTATGCTCCTCATCTGATCTAGTCAGATGTCTACGGTTTAAACAAGTAGCTCCAAACGAGCCTTGATTAAAGGTATAGTCTGCAATAGAAAGCTAATTGTAATACACTTTTTGACAAATGCACCAAATATCTCTACACAGCCTTGGCTCAGTAAATAGGAACATAAATAAAGTGGCGAACACCGCTCATGCCCTAGGCTTTGCAATGCGTTTCAATGCGTGAGGCAGAGCTTCTGAGGGAGTTTGTTTTGATTTGAGTAGTTGAGTGGAATCTAGAATATTTCATTTACACTTACTGTATGCCATCCGGTTTAAGTTGGTGGAAGTTTAAAAAAACATGTTTTTCAAAAGCTGACCTGAAGCGAATGAAGAACTTGTACTGGAGAAGAACAGTGAAGATAAAGAAGACAACCCCCTCCACAGCCATTGCAAACAGGTTCTTCCCAACAAAGTCCCACTCCAGAGGGTTCAGTTTCTGCTTGGTGCCTGGGACAAATGCAGCACATTGACTACATCAGACAAATACACAAAACACACACAAAGAAAATGGTACAGGGCAATGAGTGACCTGCACAACGTAACACAAGCTGATGAGATGAGTTGTGTAAGCCTATGTATTTCTACATGTGTTTTTCATCTAAAAGAATCATGTTCTGTGTTTATGAAAATGCAGGCCATTCACTGCCTGTACGTCATTTGATTTAGTAAGCACCAAACTATTTGGGTAAATGTGTAAATGTATGTAATTTATTTCATATTCATTATGCAATGGCCAGGTTTCTGTTGCTGTTTACATGCATGTAACACTATTTAAGAACAGGCTGAATCTTGTATGTATACCTAGTCTCTGGAAGGCATCGACCATGGCTTGGTTCTTGGCCATGTCGATGAGTCCTCGGCCCAGGCAGAAGTGGGGGAAGATGAGGAAAACCTTTTTCAGGATTCTGTTTACTTCATTTAAGTGCTACAAGTGAGAAATATCAGTTATTTAAAACAGCATTTACAGCTTGATGCTAATTCATATTTAATGCGGTTTGTGTTCACTTACAAAATGTGTGTAAATAAAATGCAACAAGATATGTTTGCGATTTTCTTCATCCAATCATGTGCCAAGAGTTCATATTCAATGGTAGTGTGATAACAGTGGACTTTCTCAATGAGTTTATGACTGATGACAAAAATCTTTCTTCTCAGCTTTAATGCATGTATACTTTACACAACATAAGGCTACTCTATTAGTATACCCTTCTCAAAACCTGGATGTTTAATTATGTAATAATTATTCCAGATGTTAACAAATTAAATAACTATACTGTAATGACATTAGGCTAAATTCCTAGAGGCTCATTCATACATTGTAGTTCAGTGGTCCCCAACCCTGGTCCTGGGGATCTACTGCCCTGCATGTTGTAGATGTCTCCCTGCTGGCTCCAACACACCTGATTCTAATGGATGGCTCGCTATCAGGCAACTGCAGAGACCCATTCATAAATGTTCTCGTGTTCTCATAAGCAGCATCTACCTCATCCAGGAAAAGCTCTAGGACGAAAGTGGCAATGCTGCCGTTGATTCCAATGAAGAGGTTGATAGAGGTTAGAACCACATAGGCTGTGCTGGGAACGGAAAACAGAAAGGATGCTGGGTACATCAGTGGTGTGATGGACCATCTGAAATGGAAGATTAGGTAATTGAATTAGTACAATTATATACTGTAGTTATATACCGTATATGCAATCAGTTACTGTATGTGTATGTGACCGTCCAGAACTCCCAATGAGGGCTCATCTATACAAAACTGTAAATAATATTTACATTTATGTTATATACTGTAGTGATATACCGTATATGCAATCAGTTACTGTATGTGTATGTGACCATCCAGAACTCCCAATGAGGGCTCATCTATACAAAACTGTAAATAATATTTTATTAACTTATGTTATTAATTAAGCAAAAATAACTATATTCTGCTATATATGGATTTATTTTAAGTAACACTATAATTGCCCTTCATTTAAACGTGTGTGCATGCCTGTGTCTTATCAATCTCAACATCAATAGTGAGAAATGAGAATGAGAAACACAAACTAAATGCCATGTGAAGAGGAGGCACTAGTTCTGACCCGTAGAAGAGCAGTAGCAGGACCAGGGCAGGCAGGTTGGTCTCAGAGACGTAGGACTGCTGCTGGAAGGCGATGAAGATCAACACCACCATGGCGGCAGGGACCGAGTAGTTCAACTGTCAGAGGACACAACAGGAATGTTCACTTTACGTGTTCGCTGTGAAAGGAAATGGGATTTCACCTGTGGAGTTTGATTATAGCAAAAGTGAATTTGTCCCATACAATATCTCGCTGCTACTTCAAAAAAGTCTTGCCTTAAATCCTACTTAACGCTCACCATGTCCCAAGTGAAGTTGGCTAGCCAGTAGAGGAAGGGCTGCACCCCGCTGACAAACTGCAGGTGCTTGGCTTTGCTTATGCGCTCCTCGATGAGGAAGAGCACAAAGCTGGCCGGTACAAAGGACATGGCAAAGATCACACAGATGGACACCAGCACGTCCACCGACGTAGTCATCCTGGGGTAGGACGGACGAGAAAGGAGTCAGACACATTTACAGCCTACAGCAGCACTGTGGATTATCTGACCACTGGCCCCACCCAGCACTCAACAGCAGCGGGACTAACATGGCTATCTGGCTGAGCTGCTCCTTGGTGAGGTTGAGCGGGTGGTTGTAGGCGGTGAAGCCGTGTCTTCTTCTCTCCCGCCCAGGTGGCAGGCTGGCTCTCACTAGGCCATTGTTCATCACGTTGACAAACGATGCCATGGCATGCCAGCCTTTGTTGTTGTACCACACCTGACCACAAGGTGGCGGAAAAGAGATAGAGAGAGCGTATTCCTGGTCAGGGTTCTTGAGAGCTGGAGTCTATCATTGCCAATCCATTAGAAATGCCAATTGTTTTTTACCTTGACATTATTTTGACTGTTGAGTCCTTGCACAAAATCAGGAAGGCGGTTTAACAGGTGGTCGAGTGAGCTATTCTGTGACAGACCAATCAAAACAAGCAAAGTGGTAAGTTATTATCTTAACACTAAAAGACAAAGCATGCACCTGATAAGTTAATAATGAAGCCCCTTACCTCTGTAATTTGGTATCGAGACCGTATCGACATAACTGAGTGCTGAATATTATGGACCTGAGATGCTGTGTGGGTTGCAGTGCCCCCTAAAGAGAAGCCCCCATACCTGCAAGACGACAAAATGATTCAGTCCGGAGAAAGAAGCTGAATTGAAAACTGAAACTACAACAAAAACAAGACTAAATTAAGAGTAGTTAACAAAACCTACTAACTAATTTAGACACATCTACAGGTACTACTATTACTACTACTACAATATTACTGCAATTTTCTTGCATCAGGCCCAGCAAAATAAATATTTCAGTCACAAAATCTTATAGAATATAACACTGCATCCTCTAGAAACACAGTATTGCCCATGCATATTGTATGTATACATACAGTACATACACAACATACCTGAATTCATTCACCCACCTCTTGGACTTCAGGCTATCAGTGACACAGATAACAAGGTTAACTACACACCATACTAATTCCAAAAAGATTTCAGCCAAAAACAACAATTTAAAACGACTACATTGAAAATGTTATCCAATTAACTCATTTGAAAACTCATTGGAAAAGCTACAGTAAAACAGATTATTCTTTACCTAGTCAGACATCAAGATTAAACAACAAGGCTTTCATCCCTACCGTATTATTGATTGATATGTTTTATGTTTAAAACAACATCAACAAGAATCAACTAAACTAAAATTGCTAATGTAAGGAAAGCTAAATCAATCATACTGGGTTTCGTCAATCACCTTTTCTTTAGGATCTGAGAGTATGTCTTCACCAGGTAGTCAGAAATGTTGCGACTGGTCAGATTCTGTAGGATATCTCCAGTCAGCCTTTTTACCTGACCCATAAAAAACAAAAATGTTCCATTTGTGAAAATACATATTGACTAGCACACATATACATATGGCAAGGCATGTGTGTATAATATTAAGGCGTATAAACCGCAACCACCAACCAACGTCCGGCTATGTGATTAAGCCTGCCTTTTATACCTAAAGCTGTGTTGACCTGATTCTCACCTGTGGAGGGGGCAATCCTCCTGCTCCCTGTGGGCAGTCTGGCAGCATCCTTCGCACCTGGTCCGTGCTGCACTCACAGTGTGGGGAGGGCTGCTCCGTAGTCCAGTTGGCCCCGCTGAACATCTGCCAGGTGGAGAAGGGTACCTGGGGCCGCATATACACAGCCCCCTGATGGCCCTCGCACTGAGGATCCCTGCACACACACACAGTGAGCAGCACTAACCTCTCGTCTACCATTACATACAACAAGCCATTATGATGCATTGGAAACAAAGAGATACAGGTTTACAAGTCTGTAGGAAAGGTGAAGGAGGCGTGTCCTCTCGGAGACGACTTCCTGCACCTCACAAGTACGTGGTGGTAAGTCTAATTGTATGCCTGAAGGTGTGTGTGTGTGTGTGTGTGTGCTGGTCGTATATAGTTCATGGGTCCTAGCCAGACGCCGTCTTACGTGCTGTTGTCCTCGGTCTCCATGCACTTGGTTCCAAAGCCAGGCTGATCCAGCAGGGCTTCCAGAAGGTTCTGAATAGCTGGGTTCCCAGGAGCATCGTTGCTACAAGCATAAATGTCACATAGTTAATGAGCGCTATCAGGCTATTAGCATGTCCCCAGCTGACACAGAACCTTCACAGCCAGCGGTGCTGTGTGACGACAGCAGGCTGCTGTTGTACCTGAAGAAGGTGTACTGTTCCCCGTACATCCAGGGCTGGAGCTGCAGGGCGGGGTACTTCCCAAATGGAGGCACGATGAGGCTGAAGAGCAAGGCAACCAGCACGAAAACAGCAGGCAACACAATCTGTAGCACACGCACGCACACACACACAAACGCATGCACGCACTCAGTCTGCAGTGTGGCAGCGTTATCTCTACATTTCTCTGGAGGAGAGCTGGCTCTACCTGAGCTAAGAAGCTCCTGCGACTTCGCCGGGCATAAAGCCACCGTTTAATGAACAGGGCCCGCAGCTGCTGCCATGTGAGCCGCAGGCCCGTCACGGGGACCCCTTTGTGCACGTCCCCCCCATTCAGCAGGTCTGTCTCCTGGGGCTCTGCAGAGAAAAAGAGAAGGGTAAACAGTAGCAGTGGTAAGAGGTCGTAGTGTCACCGAGTGGCCTGTTTTCTCAAAATAAACCCCCCCATCTTGCTTTCCACCAGGTTTAAAACAATCGTGACCTCAGAAGGTTATGCGTAGTCGAGATTAGACCGGTTGGTACGTTTTTAAATTATAACAGGCAGCACCTTTGTCTGTGAACATTCTCAGGCTCCCAACCATCACTGGCAAATTAAACTTGCAAGTAAAAAAACTGCAACAGTAGTCTGTTGAGATCATTTTGTCACATCAGTCATTAAAAAGTGGTATCTTTGGATTATGCACTACATAGTTTAGCCTCAAGTTTACGAGGCTCCTCTCTTTTCCTAATTTACTTACAGTAGCCTATGGTACGGTACCGTGCTTAGCACTTACTAGCACTCACTACCGTACCGTGTTTTACCCTTCAATGACCATTTCCGGTGCGACGTATTCTGCGTGTGAAAAGGGTCTATTGGTAGATAGAGTGTCAGGGCCTGTTTGCCTTTTCATTTACAGCATTTAGCAGACGCTTTCACCAAAAGTGACTTTCAATGATCACATTTGTCAATAGATGAACAGGCCCATCCATTATAATGAACCAGAATGAACAGAGCTGGTAGCTAAAGATTTGGAACAGTGATTTACATTTAATTTGTCAAAACAACGCAATAATATTGCAGTGGGTCACTTGGCAAATTTGTTAATGTGTTATTTCCATTTGAAAGCATTTGCTTTAATGAGATGTTGTTCCATATCCACACAAAGGCTTTAGTTAGCAGTTGTCAAATACACAGACAGAGCAGCAGCAATGATAAGCTAATGAAATGCTTGTCATAGCATGTGACACTGCAGACAAAACCATTAACAAAATACAGTATGGGTGTGAAATAATAAGAAGAAGATGAAGACGCAAGTCTGTCTATCATAGGTTAATCACAGGTAATGTTTGACAGAGTAATAGCAAATGTCATGTAGAATAACACCAAAAACAGAAAGAACAGAAATAGAAAACATAGCATAGCGGCCACATGCGCAGTATAACTGTTGGCTGAAATATTCGGTATTAATTCTGCATGTTTATATATCTTCACTCTGCTCCGGTGTACATTGGAATAGCTCTCCTGACGTGATAACCGTCTGCATGGACGTAAACACATTGGTTTGTACAGCGAGAGGAGGCAAGTTGAGGTACCTTTTCTACGAAGCCTTTTCCTTCCTGGTAGCAGTGTGGAGAGAAACAGGCTAGTCAGGAGAGAACAGGCCAACTAATATGGATATGAACTATAAGGTACCATTCAATGGAGTGTGTGTTTGATTGTTTTGATATTTTTATGCATGTATTGTTGTGGTTGTGTGTTACAGTTATGACTGAGTGCATATCTCTGTGGCTGATAACATGGCTGTGAAAAAATATGTTTATCCATTTATAAAAACCTAGATTCCTTGAGAAATGATAATGGCTGAACCACTGAAACAAATAACAAACAGCCCAGACTATGAATGTTTAAGCATGAATAAAGCAATAAAATACACATACAAGTATTTTAGCTATTCTATTAACAAGGGTATTTAAAGCCCATATACTTAGGAGAACCAAAATAAAAGTGTACTGGTGATGTGAGCTAAATGGACTTGCCTGAGTTTTAGCCTAGCATCAATGTCAAAGTGTATGTGCCAGAGGTGAGTGAAAACAGGTGCGTGTCTGTGCATGAGAGTGTACCAGTGTCTGGTTCATCTCCCTGCTGTCCCTGGGGAGAGCTGTCTGTATCCACGCCAGCCTCCTCTGCCACACGCAGGAAGATCTGCAATAGGACACGTTTTCATCATGGTCAAGTTCCTAGAGACATAATAATAATAGCCATCATGCACGTCTAACAGACCAGGTGGTGTGGTGTGACAGGCAGGTGGCGCTGCAGGTATTATACATTAGCATACAAAACACTGCATCAGTCCTGGAGGTGGCTTTAATTACAGCCCTAATCTGATGGTAAAGTGAATCCTATTACAGCCATGAAGACTCCAGAAATACCCACACTGGGCAGATGTGACTGCAACCAGCTACACAGGAACAATACGTACACGCACACACACACACTAGTGCAAGGCTAATTAGTGGTTTACAGTGTACAGTAGATTCGTAGTTTGTTGCATGCTATACACTCAATTAATCTTTACACCTTCACATATGTGTTACAGAAATACATGTAAGCACAAAGCAGAATCCTTGGTATTTATCCCCTGACAAGATAGCCTAATAATACCAAATCTGGACATGATCTTGCGAAGCTAATACAAATATAACTGTTTTTCAGTGTTGTTTATAATGTTGTAGACATTGTATAATGTTGTGGACAGTTGTTGTGGGCCGCAGGAGCCGCCCAGCGCACCGAGGCCTCGTTTTCTGTACCCGCCTTGGGTTGCCGGCCGCCAGCGCTTCCTGTCTCACGTTGGTTAATGTTGATTGATTATCATTTACACCTGTGTGTTCTGTGGGGGTATTTAGGTTTGGGTTTGTTTTGGTTTCTTTGTCGGTTAGTGTTTGCTGGCGTGGTGACGAGTGTTGTTCCTGTTTTCGTTATCAAATACCTTTTGTTCGGCTCAAACCTGCGCCTGGTCCCTGCCCTTCCCGCTCCCATGGTTACAACAGTGTATAATGTGGACTGTAGATATACGTATCGTATGGACGGTGTGAGCCTGGCCTGTGTAAAGGCCCTAGCCCACCTCTTCTAGAGTGCTGGCAGACAGGCCGTAGCTGCTGAGGCCCAGCTCAGCCAGCCTCCGGTCCAGCTGGGCCAGGAACAGGGCCATGCTGCCGTCCTGGGCGGCCGCCTGGGGCAGGTTGATGACGGCCTCGTGACCTGCCTCCTCCACCAGCCTGGCACCAGGGATGTGGCGCTGGGCCAGGGACAGCAGCACTACCAGCTCTGATGGGGACGGGTATTTGATATCATATTATGGCAATACTTTCTACATTGTTTTGTTTGTTAAGTTAAGATCACGTTTAGTTCATTTTATATGGCCGTACTTAAACAAATCTTAAATTGGTACAAATCACAACCGCCATGGTGGAGTGAGCACGTTTATATTTACCAGAACTTGTTTCTTGTTTTTCTGTGCACAATGCACATACAAATGTAACTGGTGAAGTAAACTGACTGTGAGTTACCTGAGCCGGACATTTCACTGCCTAGCCCGGTGTCCTCGCTCATGGTGGAGTCACTGTCCTGAAACACGCACACGCACGCACGCACACACACACAAGTTCACTCAGTGGTAGCGTACTTTTACACAAGAATAAAGTATATCAATATCTAATTAAAACTAATACAAACACAATAAAAAGTAGCGGTTCTTCTGTACCAGAGCCTTCAGTGCCAAACTGGCAGTTAGGTCTGGACAAGAATGAAAATAGAATGGACATATATTTTACTGCTAGGCATGCTCATGTGAAGTGGTATAAGACAGTGTACTACATGTATTTTGTCAACAGCTGTTGAGTAAATGGTATGATTTTGCCTCCATTATGGCATTATTAAACTAGTCAAACTGGATTCTGTTGAAGAAATAGGGAGGTTAGATGATTCAATGAATTACAAAGAGGTTCCATGAATTTATTTTAGTAATATGCCATGTCTGTAACTATTAGAAAATTACATTAAAACTCCTGGTTAAAGGTGGAGTCAGTGATGCTGATATTTGAACTCAATTAAAACCAAAAC
Source organism: Amblyopsis hoosieri (assembly GCA_027564755.1). Taxonomy (NCBI): domain Eukaryota; kingdom Metazoa; phylum Chordata; class Actinopteri; order Percopsiformes; family Amblyopsidae; genus Amblyopsis; species Amblyopsis hoosieri. Next base: position 199,286 of record JAODUE010000002.1, read on the forward strand.
CCCTTCAATGCCATAGGGTGGTCCTTCAGAAGCTCTGCCCATAAAATAACTAGTGCTGTACCAAACGATTATTTTTTCCCGATTAATCGGATAACTACATTATTGATAATATAGAAATCCAGTCGATGCCATAGGGTGCTCCCTCAGAA
>JAODUE010000002.1:199534-211028 GCA_027564755.1 Amblyopsis hoosieri
GTTCTATTCCCTGTGTAGAGCAAGGCACTGTCAGGGTTAGGGTTGGGGGTTCTATTCCCTGTGTAGAGCAAGGCACTGTCAGGGTTAGGGTTGGGGGTTCTATTCCCTGTGTAGAGCAAGGCACTGTCAGGGTTAGGGTTGGGGGTTCTATTCCCTGTGTAGAGCAAGGCACTACCAGCATCAGGGAGCCTATAGGTCGATGACGCAGCAGTGCATTCTGGGTTGCAGGGACAAGAACAGACTTCCGGTGACGCCCATCCTGTCGTCGGTGCTGCGGCTGATGCGGTACCACCTGGGTACGGTTGCCAAGGGCTCCTTCATCATCACCCTGGTGAAGGTGCCCCGCCTCATCCTCATCTACATGCACAACCAGCTCAAAGGAAAGGTAGCCTGGTGGAGCCCACCGCCCCTCAGCATGGAGACATGCTGTGTGCATTGATGGTGCATTGATGTTACATCGATGTTGCTTTGCTGTTGTATTGATGTTACATTGTTGTTGTATTTTTATTATCATTGATGTTGCATTGATGGAGCACTGTGTCTCCCTCTAGGAGAATGAACTCTGTCTGTCTCTAATAAGGAACCTTGTCTCTCCCTCTAGGAGAATGCGTGTGCTCGCTGCATGCTGAAGACATGCATCTGCTGCCTGTGGTGTCTGGAGAAATGTCTCAACTATCTCAATCAGGTCAGTCACATCCTTCTGCCGCGCCCTTCTGTGATTTGTGATGCCACATTTTTCAGTTGAACTGCTGCTATCAGTTTAGCACCGACCAGGTAGGCATAGAAACCAGGCTAGCCTTCCAGAATATGGTGCTAACTGAACAGAGAGCCGAAGTCACTTCCATGTTATGGGACCTCAGTTTGGATAAAATATGTACAGTAGTCAACGGTGAGAATAACCGTTTGAATTGTGACATGAAGTAGGGATGGCACGATCCAGTTTGTTCAGTCCCGATACCGATACAGATACCGGCATTTTGGGTATCGGCCGATACTGAGTACCGTTCCGATTCCAGTGTTAAATTACTTTGCAACTTAAGTTGCAAAGTAAATTACAGGCAATCTCTATTTTGTGTGTAACCTCTCAGTGAACTACAGCTTTCGTCTCCCACAACACGTCACCAAAACAATGCTTTCTTTGGCTTGAGGATTGTGGCGCGACAACGTCATGACACGTGACACGGGGTTTGTAGTCTTACTAATTACATATTTTCACAGTCTTATACTTCAACAAATGCACGTCAAACCGAGACTTTCTTGACTCAAACTATTTTCTTTTAAATAGTCAAATATCATATGTGTACTTTGTGTCACAAAGCAAACGATATAAAAAAATAGTGTTATTCTGGCCGTTGACTACCATACATATTTTTCCCAAACTAAGGTCCCATAATGCAAGTGACTTGGGCTCTCTCTATTAGCTGAATGTGTTGCTACCTAAGCGCTGTGCTAACTGAGATGTTCTCCGGCAGAACGCGTATGCAGCCACGGCCATCAACAGCACCAGCTTCTGCACGTCGGCGCGCGACGCCTTCGTCATCCTGGTGGAGAACGCTCTGCGTGTGGCGGCCATTAACGCCGTGGGAGACTTTGTCCTCTTCCTGGGCAAGGTGGGATGGATACGCGCAAGGTTCAAACACCTATCGGTTCTTTTAATTCCATGGAGTTATTAAATGAACACCATTCACATGACGAATGCATATTTTACATAGACTTTCTAATTAAATGTCAATTTTAAATCAAAACGCAAGATATTAAGAATAAGCTACGTGTAAGTCTGGCTAGAAGACTTATGAAGTCTTTGGGGAGATACACGGATTTCACCATAATATTTCCTATTATTTATCTCTGGGGGCATTAATTATAATTATAATAATAATGATAATACATTTTATTTTGGATGTCTTTCTAAACACTCAAGGACATCTAATCTAATTAATGGGTATTTTGTGTTTATTACATTAATTCCTACCTACGATCAGTCTGAGGCCGAAACAGTATTTCTGCAGCGAACTGTTTTGGGGTAATTTGACTTTGTTTCAGGCCATGCATGGTAGATTTAGTTACGTATTACTAATTTAGCCAGGAAGAATAAAGGAGGACTCTGACTCAAAAGTGTTAAGAATAATAGAGGAAAGTATTAAAAAGCAATGAACAATCCAAAGATACAATTTGGCACGGCCGCGGTCTGAAAACGCATCCCCAGTCCCGTAAGGCCCTGTGAGAAATGCAATTCAGCCCCGGTAAACACACTATCTCCCGCTTATATAGCCACCCATAGCCACTCTAGCTACTAGATTCCTGAACAGTACATAACCATTACTCTTTCCGCCTTTCTTCTTCTACAAACATCTCGTGTCTGATATCATTTATACATCGCCCTCTATTGGCCAGTAAATTAGTAGTAATAACAGTTACGTAGATTTAAAAGTGGGGTGTGGCTTGTACATGTACATACGTCATATAAAGTAAATAGAACAATAAGAAAATCATAATAAATAAAATAATTTATAATCTGACATATTACAGCAGCTGTCTCCACAGAAAAAATGCCGTTGGTGACACGCCCACTTAAGAGACCGGAAGAGCTCCATTTTTGTTTCCATTGAAACGCATTACAACGGCCAATCTTTGTTGTTATTCCAATATCTTTGCCCACGCTGACCCACACCGTGCTAACTTCCTGTGCAGGTCCTTATCGTAACCACGACGGCGTTCGCTGGCGTCCTGCTGCTGAACTACCAGCGCGACTACACCGAGTGGCTGCTCCCGCTCGGCATCGTGTGTCTCTTCTCTTTCCTGGTGGCCCACTGCTTCCTGTCCATCTTCGAGATCGTGGTGGACGTGCTATTCCTGTGTTTTGCCATCGACACCAAATACAACGACGGCACGCCCGGCAAGGAGTTCTACATGGACAAGGCTCTGATGGTGAGACGCCCGGCCCATCCTCCATATGGTATCGCCCAGGGCTTTACACAGTGGGGCTTGTGTGTGGTTCATTTTGTTATTTTATAATTCTAGGCAATCTATATATTTATTTATTACATCCATACATGCTTTCTATTTGGATGCTATTAAAATATTAAAAACAAAAGCCAACCATGAACAACAAACAATGTTTTCACTGCTCTTCTTCTTCTGCAAAACAACACAGTGGTCCAGTGGGTAGCACTGTGGCCTCCTGGCAAGAAGGTCCCGGGTTTGAACCTCGGTTGTCCTGGCCTTTCTGTGTGGAATTTGCATGTTTTCCCCGTGTCTGCGTGGGTTTCCTCCACTATCTAAAAACATTTTAGGTTCACTTAATTGACTTTGTACAGTACAGATGTGGGAAAACTTAAGAAATTGAATAGTATAAATATTCTGTAAATGTCAAAAATTTTAAAAATAGAAACATTCTGTAATTATAAATAGAAAAATACATACATGTAAGTAAAACTTTTTTTTTTTTTAAAGTTAAAATCTGAGAAACTTCTCAGTTTCCGCGGCTGTATATATTTATATTTGATTTTATTTGTATTGCATTTTTGCAGTTTGATTGTGTGCCACCACTTACTGTGTACACCGCCCCCTGCAGGAGTTTGTGGAGAGCAGCAGGAGAATGGAGCGGGTGGTGGAGCGTGGGCGGGGCCGGGCCAAGGCAGTGAAGTCAGAAGGGGCGGAGATGAAGCCTATGGTGAGTGACAGCGTTGGGGGCGTGGCCGGGCTGCCACGATGATGCAATGATGAGGAGGAGGAGGAGGGGGTCATGGTGGAGTGGGAGGAGCTCCAGGAGTTCCACGTGTACTACCTGCTGCTTGGGGTGCTGCTGGACTGGGCCCTGACGGGGGACCGGCTGGCGTTGTGCCTCAGCGAGGACCTGGTCCTCTTCCTGTCCGTCTACCTGCCTGCCTCCACCCTCCTCCTCCTCGTCGCCGCCGCGCTGCCCCACGGGCCCAACCCCACCTCCCACGCCGCCGTCGCCGCATGCTGACACATGCTAGCGCATGCTAACGCATGCTGACGCATGCTGATACATGCTGACACATGCTAACATATGCTAACACATGTATACTGTCACATGCTAACACATGCTGACACATGCTAACGTATGCTGACGCATGCTAAATCATGCTGATGGAAGCATGCCGGTGGACGAACGCAAGCTAACTCGTGAACTCGCTCATTCACCCGCTGGTGCTAACCAAGCTCACCTTTATCACCATCCTCATCCTCACTGCTGCTAAACCTCCTCGGCTCGGACCAAACCTCCATTCTCCCTTTTTGTTTTGTAATTTATTTCCATTGCTTTGTCAATCTGCCTGAGGCTCACTGCGTGCACATGTGCACGTTGACTTCATGTGCCTTGTCCCGTGGTGCTTTGTGGAGAAGAGTTTTTGATGGTGTTTATCTTCCTTTATGTGGAACCTGTTGACAGGTTTGACAAAACAGAGTTGTAGTTATTAGGGTTTTGTTTACCTGAAGCGCTGGCCTTCACCTGCCATCTGAACATACCTGAAGTATAAAAGCAGCAGATCACCTTGTTTACACAAGCCAGTGGATCGAGATACAGATCACTGGCAGGCTCGGGGTGAGCGCCCTCTGCTGGTTACAAGTGGTATAGTGTGTCTGTATGTCTATGTCGATTTGGTTGTGAATGATGGTAAATAAATTATTTATTCATCAAATAGACAAACACATTTGATGAACAAGCCATTCAGATCCTTCGATTAATCTTGTAGAGGCCAAGTCATTATGCACTAAAAAAAAATAAGTTTAGAGGTCACACCGAGACTAGTCCTCCTTGACTACCAGCTCTGCTTGACAATTCAGAAACCTCTTATTCATTTGCATCTGCATAAGCTTTTCTTCATTTCACCATCAGCCACCAAAGACATTTGAAAGCTGATCTGATGTACTCTGTATTAAGACCATTATTATCTGACCTTGCAGGCTCCAGGAACAAGCTCAGCTTGACCAAAACCACAGAATGGGACTCTAAAAAAAAAAGACATTCCAAAATGTTTATTTTTACCAACGTGTAACATGTTTACTATGGGTTCACTCAAGGGAATACAATATTTTAATAAGAAAATGTAGAAGAGAATAACAATGTAATGAAGCACTTTATATTGAAGCGCTGCATATTTTAAAAAGGCTGATGCATTTTTCGTAGTGTCCTTTTTTACAAGACTAAAACTGATCGCCATCTAGTTGGAACTAATAGGTGTTGATTTGGTTTGGTTTTTGTTTTGCATAGCGTGTTTTGGTTGGAGATGTCTGCTAATAACGTGACGACGAACGACTTACACGTTTTTTAACCAACCACTGAGAAACTAACTGAAGAAACGAACTGCCGTTGGATTTGACCCCGCCTCACAGAGCAAAAGTGCGGGAGCGTTCAGCGAACGCAGCTAAACCTTTCTCTGTACTGTGCAAGGAAACACCATGGACCTCTGAATGACATGAGCCCCACAGCTACAGTCAAGTCATTGTTCTGCTCTCCTGGGTTTCCTGGAGTCACTAGCCAGTGAGGAACAGGTTCGGATGGGGCAAAGGTCCGGCCAGCGGAAGCATTACACGGAGAGCCCGGGGGTTTGGTGTTAAAACTGGGTCGGCCATTCTAACTTACCCTGTCAAGATTATACAGAACACTCTGGATTTGTGAGCCAGTGTGATTGTGACAATACGCTGTCATGGTAACCTGCTGTATCTTTATAGGTTAGCACCTTGCTAACAACGAACCCCTCGTGAAAAAAAAACAACCTTCAGATATTCCGTTAACAAATTGGATCTCATAACGAAATTGGAAGTGATTTGCTAATCATGTGGTTGCTTGTCGTGTTGCCATGGTAACATGACTGCAGTCTGTGTGGAAAACTGATCTGAGCACAGCCAGCAATAAAACAAATGGCATCATTAACAGCCACAGAACAAGTCTTCCTACTTCGATGTACCGATGTGCTCCAGGACAACGTATCATGTTGGGACTGGGCTATTGGCTGGCGAGAGACATTGGTCTATCTTGTTGGGACTGGGCTATTGGCTGGCGAGAGACATTGGTCTATCTTGTTGGGACTGGGCTATTGGCTGGCGAGATACATTGGTCTCCAAACCATTATGTCATGAAGGGTCGACGTTCTTCAGGTTTTCATTACGACCAAACACAACAGCACATGGATTCATATATTGCCTTTATCCTACGTATCACAGGTGGCGATAGTTAGCCGCTTGTAGTGTATCATGGTTATATTTAAGGCTGTTCTGACCTCTTGTACTTCTGGTTGGACTCCATTGCGTGTTCCAGCTAATGCGTCCCTGCTATAATTCCATCTGCAATCATCTGTTTGGTAAACATTGAGGCGTGAAAAATAGTGTATTGAAATGCCAGTAGCACTTACAGTGACTCTGACTGTTGGGGAATAAACCTTAAGCGTGTTGCCTGTCAGACAAGACCAAAACATGTTCTCCAAATGGTTTACCGGTAAGAGCAGGTTCAAGAACAGTTCTCAATTTACTTTGGGTATGCCTTGGATAGGCGTTTTAGGCATATTTTACAGTCTCATAAAAGGTTAACAAACTTGCCCATCAAGGGCCTTACTTTCATGCACAAATATACATTTTAGGCTACTTATGTGGGCCTATGTTAACATAATGTTACTTTATAGTGTTGAACTTGAATAAAGATACTTTTTTATATATATGTAATCACCATTCTACTATCATAGTATTCCAAATGTAACTATTGTTTTCTGTTGTCCTGGTTGATGTATCCAACTACCTTTTAAGTAACCTACTGTATATTCCATTTGCTACCATGGTAACAGTGCTTACCTTACTAAGCTGCATTGTTTATATGTCGGAATTAACACCTGCTGAATGTCGGCCCTGTGTGGGACATGGTTAGATATGACTAGACATCACTAGTTTAACTGGGGAAGAGCATTGTTCTTGGTTCAATTGACTCAAACGACAGGCCACAGTGTCAGTTGGCAAACAGACACAGCCTTAACATCTGTCCCACATTAGGGTTAGGCTGTGTACAAAATACTGCATCCTGGAGTCATTTGTTCTTGGTTTGGTAAAGGAAATACTACCTTTGTTGTCTGTGAAGGTGTTGTGAAATTAAGTACACATTGTGAAGTATGCCCTTTGTATTTTAGATGCTCCAGATTTTAAGATGTGAGGTTTAGATGGCAGTGACTGTTCCACAACCTCAGAACAAATACCAACTCAACAAGTAGAAGACAACAGAGAAATATCTTAATACTAATCAAAGGAATATACACATTTTTAACAAATGTACCTTAAATCTTTGGTAAATGGACAAAATGGATTGTTTACAATTTAGAGGTGATGGAATGAGCAATTTCAAGATATAAAATTTTGCTCAAATAGTTATGTATTGTTTTGGACTAAAACGTGTAGTTGCTATGCTTCTCTCCAGGAATACATAGACCTTAAACAAGATTATTTAGCTCTGAAATATTAGGAGCATGTGTGTTGGAGTAAATTTGCCACAGGACTCCTAATGTGCAAAGCATGTTATGAATTGCACTATAAAAAGATTGTAGCTGTTAAGTATTTCTAGATCATGAAAATGTTATAACTTAAGAGACTTTTTGTTACTTGTTAAGTGGTGCAAAGGGTCACTATTACCTAACAGAAAATGCCTCACATGACAGAATAAAGCTTCTAGCTAAACCCGCTAAATGCTCCCAGAAAAACCACTAGGCTGAATTGATCTGTGAACATTAAATTAAGCAACTTATTTTGCTGATGTTAACGAACAATCCCCCGGGAACTGAGTTAAGATATTTGACCACTGAAACAAGGCAGTATTGAACCTCTTGAAGTTACATGTTTTCAAGCCCTATGCTCATAAATCAACCCTGCTGAGAATAGCAGTAGAGTAGGTTTAAACATGCTAAAAGGATTTAGGGTTTTGTTCAATTTAAATATAGTATTTAGTAATAAATATCAGGGTGCTCCCTGCACCTTTGGACCTCTTCACACTGGTCTTTTTGCCAATTTCTCCCAGGTTCTATTGTCATGGTAAGAGGGGAGTTCTAATGCATTACATTTTTTAAAGTTTTTATATTGGTTGTTAGTAGCCCGTTATAATCAGCTGGTGAGATTAAAAACTGGTAGACAAAACGCATGTCGATGTTTCAGCCCATCTCCCTAGGTTGTGGACATGTCTGATTCATTTTGACACAGCGTCAAAATCGACAGCACTGACGGAGCAATTGGATTAGTCCTGAACTATTTGTTGGCTGAGGGAATATTGTTTCTACACCTTTAATAAGGGAGTGACTTAAAATTAGGTTTGGTCTGACAAAGTAGCTTTTGAGTTTCTCCCTGCAGTAATATGTTTGTAACATAGGATTACGATGTTCTTATTTTTTATATTTATCATTTCTTATGTATATTTGTTTCTTTTCTTTTTTTCTAAGATAATAAAAACAAAACTGAACTTGTACCTTGTTTCTTTTTGCACTACTGGGTTATTAAAAAGTCTAGACATGAAAATTATAAAAATATTTATGCATAAAATGTATAGGAAAAAACAAAATTCAGAAAATACCTTACAGACAAGACGAATAGAGAATACTGAGTTTTGAGTAACATTCTGTACTATTTACATCAGACGAATGTATTGCAATAACGTAGTAGATGCAATGCAACTTTGCTAACCAAAATAAAAACTATTTTAAAAAACTATCACAATTACATTAGCTGTACTTTAGTATTTTTCAGTGTCAGCATATTGACAATTCACGCTTCATTCAAATGTTAAGGTACTGCTAGCCAGAAAATGTCATTCAATGTTAGTGAAGGGGCAAATATTCAACAGAAGAAAAAGTCGCTAAATTCTTAAAGGTACATTCCGAAATTCTATTATACACTAGCATCCCAGAACCCCAAATTTCGGTCTTAATAGCGTTAACATTTTGTGTGTGTTTGTAAGGAGGGTGGAGGGCATGGTGTGAAAATGGTGAGCCCATTGTGCTGTAGAGAAAAGAAGTGGTGACCCCTATAGGCAGCCTAGGGTATAGCTCTAATTCTAGTAAGGTTTAAAGGATGTTGTCATTTATGCTATGTTCATAATATTCACATGTATGTACCCAATGTGTTCAGTGCTCATGAAACCAGTTCATGTCCTGGTTCAAGGGAGGCCCCTGCTATCTCCTAGGTTACGGCACATCTGGCTGGTTGAGGTCCACCAAAGGTTACAATAAAAAGGGTGACCTGCTGCAAATAAGAACTAGCCCATGAGAAGAACTGACCGAACCCAAGCTCCTTTCACCTATCTATCAAAACAAGACGTGTGAGTCTTTCCAAGTGATCCAGACAGGTGATTAAAGGCAAAACAGCAAGTCTGCCCTTGAGATAAATACTTCCATTACATCCAGACGGCCTGGTTGGAAGGTTTCTTCACCATTAAGGTTCATCATCATCCTCACTGACCATGGTGCTCAGGTCTTTGTCTTTGCATTCAGTGCTCTCCGTCACAAACTGCCTTTGCTGTTCCTCCAGTTCCTTGAGCTCCCCCTGCAGGCGTTCCAGGTGAAGTGCACGACGGTTCCTCAGCAGTCTGCCAGGGAAGGGGTTCATCTCACTGAAGGCGATGCTGGTCAGCTTCCTGTAGACAAGAGGTATAATGTAAGGTGAGTCAATGTGTGTGCGTCAGTTTGCTTCAAAGACAGACACTGATCACTGATTGGTTGGCTGTTGAATTAACTAAACACTGAAAACTAACCAAACATCTGGCTAAATGTCATAAATCCTACAATTACATTAAAACAAATTGCCAAATTAGACCTTTCTGGTTGTTGTACGGACACTGATCTCTCGTACCTGCCATCGGTGATCGTCTTGGGGAAGAAACGCAGGTACTGGCAGATCTCAATGCTGTTGTGGATCTTCAGGATGTCATCCTCTTTGTATTTAAACAGTGCCAGCGCATAGCGGAAAATTACCTGAGGAGAGAATTGCATGTCAAGGTCGACCGCGCCCACTTAGAATACCCGTGCAGCAGGACAAGTTGTACCTTGGTGCCTTCGTAAAGGAAGGCGTCCCAGACGCGGAACAGGATGTCACTGGGCAGACTGTCCACAAACACCACCAGGAACCAGTTGAAGGTGATGAGCGACACGTCGATGTTGTGCTCCTCGAAGTGAGACGCCAGCCGCGGAAGTTTCTCCACCATGAAGTCCTTCAGAACCTGTTGGTCGGCCTGCCAGTAGACACAACAGGTTGGTATTGCTACATATTTAAACGCCTGTCCAAAACAGGTGGGGGAATACCCTTAAAGATGGAGTCAGTGACACTGGAGAGCTATTGGAGCACAATCCAGCAGTTGCAGTAGAATGGGTCGTACTAAAGAGCTCAGTGACCTTGTGTCCACGTGTGCCGCTGTACTATTTCTCGTTTTCTGTTCAGGCAGGCTACTAGAGTGCGTCTCCGTCAGATGTTTGACCATGTTTATTCATAGTTGTTCCCCACAGGGTAGAGAATGCAACAAGCATCGAGATGACTTCGATTAACACAGACAGCTGAATAGGAGGGGCTTGGAGAAAAGGTGGGGTTGCCAAGGGGTTTAGCCATCTTAAAGAAGGCGCCCTGGACGATTTAGCCAATGCATGTTAAGGCAGCGATTGGCTGATCTCTCCGCTATATGAGATCAGCTGGTGAATGGCCTTGGCTCTGCTCGACGTGGGCGTGTGTTGGCCGTGCACGTGGCATGCTCACCTGAGAGGCCACCAGGTTCTGGGTGTAGTAGTCCTGAGGCATGATGCTCTCCACCACAGCCACCAGGCACCAGAAGGCATCTTCTTCTGTCTGGAGGATGAGGAGCGCAATGGCTGCCAACCTGAAGGACCAGGCAACGTACACACACACACACACACACAGCCTTCATCAGTACTGTTGCACGATATATTGATCAAATGTGATATTGCAAAAATGATCGTGAAAATTGCAATATCGATATTCATTTATATATTTTTAAACAGAAATAAAAACACAAAGGTTAAAAAGGGAAAGTGCATCAAAATATGTTATAAGTCATGTTGGACTGGTACAAACTGCATGTGCCTTGTGCATATGTACCTGTTAAGTCCCTGGCAGTAGCCAATAGCAGGGTTCTGCCAGGAAAAGGCTAATAAAATGCGCTGTAGCTTTTGGAGAGCGGGGCTAGACGGTGAGGAGAAATGCTGATTGGTTATAAGCGTTCGATGCAGGTCCAACTGGATCTGTCTGGAGGCGGGGTGAGGGGATGTTCTGCTCTTCTCGCACAGCTACACACACACACACACACACACACACACACACACACAGTTAAAGGTACAATACACTCCCGGCACGGCAGATCATGTGCGCCATTGTATTCCTTAGAGTCTGCAGACATCCCAACCGGCTGGAGGCATCATCGTCCATTCCTCTCGGGGGGGGGGGGGGGGGGGGGGGGGGGGGGGGGGGGGGGGGGGGGGGGGGGGGGGGGGGGGGGGGGGGG
>JAODUE010000002.1:215538-220538 GCA_027564755.1 Amblyopsis hoosieri
CTATACCTCACCCTCTCTCTCTCTCTCACTCTCTCCCTCTCACTCTCCCACTCCCTCTCTCTCTCTCTCTCTCTCTCTCCCTCTCCCTCTCTCTCTCTCCCCCTCTCTCTCTCCCACCATCTGTTGGTCATTAGGATGTAGTTATTGTGTAATAGGCCGCTGTACTGCTTGTCCACCCACATCTGCACAGACAGGCCATCTGAGCCCTGGGCAAGTGTGTCAGAGAGAGGGGGGCGGGGAGAGGGGGAGCTCTCATATATATTAATGATTATAATCTCTCTCTCTCTCTCTCTCTCTCTCTCTCTCTCTCTCTCTCTCTCTCTTTCACACACACACACACACACACACACTAGGGATATGGGGCCCATCCTGTCCCAATCAATATTTAATGAGGTTTTAAAACCAGCAGAACCAGTCATAATATTTTACATCACTATGGTCCAGATTTTATATCCTGGATTCTGTATTTCTGTAGCTAGTACAGTTCAGATAAAGATTCCATAATGATACTCTTCCTTCTGGTGCAGGCTCACGTTTTAGCAGATTTTGCCCATGCAGTTTCACAGACGTGGATTTAGACTCCAAGACTAAAATAAAAATGTAATCAAGATCTCTATTGAAAAAGGTTTTTAGGTTTATTACTGTAATCCATGTGAAACCTGCAGTATATCAAACTTTAAATGACAATCCTGATTCTTTAGACCAGGTTCTACTCACTCGTCTTCAATAACACGATAATGAATTTCAATAAAGGCCAGTATGCCTAGAACAATATGAAATATGAATATTCATAGAAGGTTTTAACGATAACAATAGAACTCTAATTAAAACTGTTTTGTCCAAGGCAGCCCCTCGCGACTAATTAGTTTGCAGGTGCACGAGAATTCGGTTAATCCAGGGCGCGTGATTTGCTTATGGATGCGCGCGCACGAACAATGAGTTATATACATATTGCGCGCCCCATTATCCTCCATCATAACGTAACAACAGGTGGTTAGTGCGACCCTATAGGACATTAGTAATAAGCATGTATACATGTATCCCAAGGTTTAGTTATACTATTAAACGTTTTTATTTTATTTGACTTTCTATTTCATTTGTTGACGGAAATGTTTCAGGCCTAACAGTGATTATTATTAGATTTAAAATTGAGATTCGTGTAGGCCTATGTGTGAAACGCTCTTTATCATTTTTTATTTCTCTTTATTTAGCAGCCTATATTGGCACGAGTCTGTCTATGCACAAGACTGGGCCTCGCCCCAGACTGAGGGATGAATGGAGAGATAGGGCCTACATAAATACATGGATTAACCTGGACCCTTTCTGTCCAAAGGCCTGAAGAGAACACTCCTTTAAATGTCTATTTTTATTAATATGTATCCCTTATTATGCATGATAATAATAATAATAATAATAATAATAATAATAATAGTTGTAGCATTAATAATAATAATAATAATAATAATAATAGTTGTAGCAATACTAATAATAATACTACTAATAATAATAGTTGTAGCATTAATAATAATAATAATAATAATAATAATAATAATAATAGTTGTAGCATTAATAATAATAATAATAATAATAATAATAATAGTTGTAGCAATAATAATAATAATAATAATAATAATAATAATAGTTGTAGCATTAATAATAATACTAATAATACTAATAAAATAATAATAATCATCATCATTGAATAACTGATTGTAAAAGACAGAAAGAGCGACATCCACCTGCCGTCTCACGTAGCCGTTATCTTGCGTCTCGAGCTCATTGTCTTGTGACGCATGCAGCACGCGGCCACTACACCCGCGTGGCAGTTTGATGCTGCGCCCGTTCTTTATTTATGGCCTCCTAGACAATAGGGTCGTATATGAAACTGGCAGGTTGTGGTAGAAATACGATTAAATCATTCTTATTTGAAATATATTATTCGCTGCAGTGAAACACACGGAGAAAAGTACACATTTGTGGGTTTTTTTTTTTAGAAACGTTATAATTTTATTTAATAGAAGATGTCTGGCAGCAGGCTGCCACATTCCAACGTAAATAGAATAGAAATCTCTTTATGTACAAAATACAAAATACAATATGACAAGAATGCAAAACAATTAGGCTAGAATAAATAAATTGAACTAGATGTCTGATGGTGGGTGGGGGAAAGGGGGGGGGGGTCTACGGGTCTCGTCAGGGGTCACAATACATAATGCATGAGGTTAGCTCTTGTCTTCTGCGCTCTTTCACGCTTTTGTCAAAGCGTTGAAACCGAATTTCCACGCTCGCTTTTCTCTATTCTCACTCTACAAATTGTAAAATTGACTTTTCACCTCCTCACTCAGCAGAAGCAAGTCTGTCTCTTCTTCTGCAATCTTAATATAATCATAACTACCTTCTAATAGATGTCGCACGAGGTCCCCGGGACTTCACTAATGGAGATGAAACTATAGGTTGGAAAAAGTGCAAAGGTTTTGGTGAAGTACAAAGCTCAAATCTAGAAAAATACAAATTAAGTTATTCTGGTTTACAATCCATATACTGTATGCAGAGGCGCGTAAATTGTACAACAGACCAAGTCAGGGGACTTGTAAGGCAAACAGTGATTTCAGTCTACAGTCTCTCAGTCTCTCAGTGATGTGTCTCCATCCCCAAAAAGAGGATTTCCCCCTGGGTCTTCCCCCGTCTCCGCCAGACTAGTAGATGCCCACGTAGTTGTGGTAGCTTGCTAGGAAGCTGTACTCCTCGACGGCCGCGGGGCTGCCCGGATTGGAAGTGCAGTATGGCGGGGAGGAGCCGGACGAGGAGGCGCTAGAACTCCAGGAGTACGCGTCGCTGCCGGGGCTCGGTGCGTCACTCACGCGTCCGAGTTTGGGTAGCAGCAGCGGCGCGTCGCCGCCGGCGGGAACGCGTCCCGCCTTGTTCGCGTGTAGGTCTGCGATGCGGATCGTCTCGGACAGAGCCCAGATGTAGTTGTGCGCAAAGCGCAGAGTCTCGATCTTGGTGAGCTTGGTCTCGTCCGGGAATGCGGGCAGGACGCCGCGCAAGGTGTCCAGCGCGTCGTTCAGGTTGTGCATGCGGTTCCTCTCGCGGTCGTTTGCCTTCATGCGCCGGTTCTTTTTCACCACGTGCACTGTGCCGTCGCCGCGGGCGCGCCCTCGGCGCCGTTTCTTCTTCTGCTGCTGGTGCTCGCCCTCGGCCGCGCACGTACTTTCACTGAGGCCGGTGACCGCGCCGTGCAGGGACGACACCGGGGACGCGGAGCCGCTGCTGGCGCAGGAGTCCTCGTCGTCGGTCTGCGTGAAGGAGAAGTCACAGCTGTTGCTGTCGATGTCAGAGAACACACGCTCCATTCTGGTAGAGAGAAGAGGTTTGGTTAAATACCAAGCCAACAAGGACGCAAATGTGCAAATGTGCAGCGAACTCTAGCTGGATGCTGGTAGAGAGAATAGCTTTGGTTTAAAGCCAACAAGGACGCAAATGTGCAGCGAACTCTAGATGGATGCTGGTAGACCGACCTACCTGTGGAATCGGTGATACGCCAGGAGAGACTGGAGTTTACTGGAAGCGGAGGAAGAGGAGGATGCTTTAGGGTTGAGCTATACGAAGAAGATGATGGCACGCGTCTTTGCTTCTTTACTCTTGGTTTAGCTCGTGCGAGCCAAGTGAGCCTGGCACACGACCGGCCTCCGCCGCCTTATATACCCCGGTACCTCCCCCCCGGTCCTCCTCCCACCTCCCCACGGCTCCCCCCGGCTCTGGCGTCCGTGTGAGGGACGGATGAATGAGGCGCATCAGGTCTGCCCCGTGCCGCGGGTACCGGCTCATTTGCATAATGCTGCCCGCTGTTTGTTCGCCTCACCGAAGCGTGCCGGTAATCACAAACAGCCAATCAGAAGACGGGAATGCTGCCCGGCCACGCGAGCAAAACTGTTGCTATCCTCTGGATAGTAACACACACACACACACACACGCACGCACGCACGCACGCACGCACACACACACACACACACACACACACACACGGCAGACCCACTTTTCAAATTTAAACCTTTAAAGAAAAAAGAAATGTCTAAGCAAGAGGTCGCTGAGATTAACGCACACACACACGCACACACACACACACACGCAGGGACACGCTCCAAAGACTTAGACATTTTCAGTGCAAACGATTTTTTTTTCCACTTTTTAATTCAATTCTGCTTTCGTGGACAAGACACAACAAGGACGTTAGAGATTGATATTCCACGACCCCCTAAGTCTTCCACTATGTCTATATACAGTTTTGTTATTAAATTATATCTGAAATTAAACAATATAAAATTACACTGCATGTGGTATTTACTTTTACCTTCATCTTTTGCGATTAAGCATTATAGCGTTGTTGGTGTTATTTCAAAAATACTATAGGCTATATATTTTAAAAGATAAAATGCAAAATCTGTAATAAAAAATAAATCAAAAAGTTCATCTGTTTGCGGTATAGTCGCAGGTGCATATCCAAATAACCTAATAATGCCTGATGATTTTGCACTTTCTCACGACTTTCCGCATTAATTCAACAGTTTAACTGTTTAATTTTATTAGGTCTGGAGTTTAAAGACGGTTCATCTTTACTTGTCAGAGGTTTTTTTTTTCACACCATAATCTTTATTAATATTCACAACATGGAGGGCTAAACAGTAAAAATGTCCAGCGCACGCATTGGCCAATTTTCTTTAAGTGTTTTTAAAGACATCTTTATGAGACAAGCATACCATTTTCCATTAATTATTCTATTTATTCCATTTCTAAGCGCTGGACTATTTAGAAGTAGTTTGGCCAGAGACCTGCAGAGCTTTTCTGGCTGGGCCTTTATGGCGAGTAGAGGACAGTCATTTATAAATAATTACACAATGTTTAGAGTCTTCAGGCATGTATAATATATCAAAGCGATTATAAGGTGAATTGTTCCATTGTGCGCGTGCACCCCTCTCTTCTTTTCAGCTATACACGGTCGG
>JAODUE010000002.1:225740-236732 GCA_027564755.1 Amblyopsis hoosieri
TACACACACACTCTGTGCTTACACGTCGTCTGCAGCCCTGCCATTTATTTTTCAGATCATGTGACCATTTCCAAAGCATTACATTTGACGTTTAATTTAATCCACACACACACTGTGCAGGTGCAGGTGAAGAAGCCCAACTTAAAAAAACAAATAATTAAATAAAACGTGTTTTTTTTTAGCAGCCAACCACTTCTCAAATATGTTTAGATGCTCTCCTGTTTTTAACGTGGCTGGCATCTTCACCTAACAGTCCCAAATAAGTGACTGGTGGACTTGTTTGCCGAGTCCTCACGCAAATGATCTCTCAACCAATGCTACTCGATCGGCTCACCGAAAGTAATGAATTTCAGCCGGTAAGAAAGAGGAAAATTTAACAGGAGATCCAGATTAGATTTATAAATAAGAGGTTAGTGGGGAAACTCCGGCAGAAAGAAAGCAGATACGACCATTTAAAACCCAGCATGTTAAACAAATACAGACATGCCTGTTAGAGCTTTACTATTCAAACATGATATGTTATCAAACAGATAGGCTACTGGCTGGTTTCTGCTGCTATGCAGTACAATAACCATTCTTTACTTCGCCATGACTGTTTAAACGCATTCGCCGCAACCCCGTAGGCTAATTGATTCAAACCGTTATTTGGTTGTAAAACTCTTAATTGAACATGCCTGACAACTTTGTTATTGAATGACCCGGAACGAGAAGTAATGGAGGGTAATCACACATACACGAAATGCCCTGATTAACATCTTATTTACTGTATGCATGTTCCATTTAAAGGTAGGCTATACTGCAGTCCTAGTGTAGGCTATATGCATATTGAGAATGTGTCGCCCTGAAGCTTTGTTTGAGCTTGTATCAGTGTCCATTTGACTGAGTGCTTTTCATATGCAGTGGTTAGTTAAGCCACAGCATTTGTGTATCTGAGCTCACTAAACAGAAAACAGAATGCAGACACTATCAGTATCAATCGTCAGTCAGTATAACGCATCAGTCCGTATGAAGCATACTATCTTTATGATCAAAAGTAGGCTGCTGTTGCAAGCATCTGGCTTTAGCCTCTCTAATCATGTTAGCTGAGCTCTTTCTCCAGCGGAAAGCGAACATAAGCCGGTGCTGCCAGAACACGGCGTCTGTCTGGGTCTGTGCCAGTCCAGCCCGTGCTGTGATGTGATTGCATGAGCGCACACCACACAGCGCAGGACTTATAGGAGGGCCTGCCCCAATCAAGCAGTAAACTAAATACCGGGAGTGATGTTTTCATAGTGTGTAGCCTATATGGTTTATTATTTAGAGCAGCAACAAATAATGTTTTAGAAAGTATTAAGCTGCAATGTGGAGTCAAAACAACATAAGCAAACATGTGTTCCTTCTGCCAATAATGCAAAGCAGTCAGTCCACCATCCATATTTAATGTGATTACATGAGCAGGCATACTCCACACAGCCTGTTTAACCCAACCCAAACCGTCAAGCAGTAAACATGGCTAAATACTTGATAGCGTAGCCTGCAGTATGGTGTAGTAGCACATCAATGCTGCTTTAAAGTACATACGTTTGGGTAACGTGACCTCTACCCAGGTTATGAGATCTTGTCCCTGCAGGGGCAGGATGAGTCATGTATGGATGTAGGCCTCCAAACAGTGAGAAGGGTATCATGTAACTCCCGCATTTCATTAGCAGCTAGAAGATTTCTGCAACGTAAAACAAACACACAGTATAAGCCACCATTTTTTATCGCTACCATGATTGTACAGCAGTCCGTGATGGCTGAACAACTGACACATTTGTGCACTGGACCAAATTAAAGAAGTGTTAGTGATTGATGTCGTACTGGATGGCCTGACATTATTATTCAGCTACGCTAGATGGCAGCACCTGACTGTACTATAGATATAGCTCTCCCTTAGTCCCTTTACTCAGAATGGGATTGCAATAATGAAAGTAAGCAAGTAGTTGAATTATGATTATTAATAATCATAATGTCAATAATAATTATAATAAATATATCTCTAGCCTATATGTATTATAGAATTCTAACGAACCCTACTATTTGTAAATAATAGCTCTAAAATATTAATTTGAGGTTAGTTTGAAACAAATTGGCTTCTTCGTAATTAGTATGTTAGGCAATTTAATTGGTTGCATTTTAATCAGGTGTGTGCTTAAACAGCTAAACCATGAACTATACACTAAACATTTGTCCACAAAGCAGTCTCTTTTGTCGTCACCTTATATCTTACAGAAATGCATCTGTCCACTTTATTATGGGTGCTGTCACTGCCTGTCACTTTGACTGACATCTTCCTCCACAAGCCGGTGTAGTGCGGAATAAGTAGATATAGGAAGGAATAAGTACATCTTCATATGCCTCAATTGAACTGTTTAAACACGCCACTTGTATTTTGATATTATCATATAAAAAGAATATGCATTAATCTTATTTGCAGAAGCACGTATGAACATTCCACACATCTCAGGATACAAGTGGGAAAAGATAGCATTTCTGGTGGCACGAGCAGTTTCGGCACAACACCTGCCACACAATGCTCAGCTTTCCAATAACGGGAAAGACGGCGAACGGCGGTGGGGCAAGGGAACAGCTATCCAATGGGATCGCTGCTGGGAGGGAGTTCGTTTAACTCCAGCTTTGTTCTAACTTACTGGGGCTGTTCTCAGCAATAGGCTATGAGTAACGCGCTGCACCGTTATTCCACGGGACGTTTGGATAGCCACTGTTTCAGTTCTCTCTGTCTCGCGGCTGTCTCCCCGCTACATTCAAACGTTTGGATAAACTTTTTATTCGTGATTCTCCAAACCGGAACCAGGAGTTAACTTTTTGTTTAATTCCTTTCACAACAAAATGGGATGTGAATTGTTTTGTCTAGACGATGCTTTTTGAGACAGAGGAGCTTAGGTTAAACTTCTATGACAGCCAGCGGACGTGTAGTCTGCAGGATTTAGTTAAAACTCCCAAACAGCATCGCGCAGGATAAGTGCACTTTTGGATTCCAAACTAACCTGGAGAGACGCGCTACGGCTGGAACACGCTCATATTCTCGTGATACAATGCATTCGTGATCAGCAAACTCCGCTGAAGTTGATGCTTCATAGGCATGGACTCTGTCTGTCTAAAAAGGTGGACTGGTTTATTGACCATGGCGCTCAAAGGTAGGGGCTTGGCTCGCTTTCATGTGATTTTATTGTTGTTATGGACACTGTCAAGGTATTCAGCATCCAGCCAAGTTCGACAAGAGTTTCATGTTTTGGAGGAGCAGCCGATCGGTACTTACGTTGGGACTATAGAGACAAAGCCGAGTTTTACATACCGCTTCAGTGAGAACCACCAACTTTTTTCCATCAACGGCACCACGGGGGTCATTTACACGTCTTCTGTGATTGACAGAGAAGTTTTGCAAAGCGATGTAATCAACGTCGTGGTGCTCTCCAGCCAGCCCACGTACCCCACGGAGGTGCGCATCGTGGTGTTGGATATAAACGATAACTCCCCAGTGTTTCCCGACGCGTCCATTGTGGTGTCGTTTAAAGAGGACGCCAGCAATGGCCGCCAGGTGATTCTGGACACTGCCACGGACTCGGACATAGGCAGCAACGGCGTGGATCACACCACGTACAGAATAGTGACCGGCAACGAGCAGAGGATGTTCCGCTTGGATATTACAGTTAACCCAAGTGGAGAGGGGGCATTCCTGCATCTCGTCTCCGCAGGGGGCCTGGATAGGGAGGTCTCGCCCTTCTACCAGCTCCTGATCGAGGTGGAGGACAAAGGCGAGCCCAAGCGGCCCGGTTACCTGCAGGTGAACGTCACCATCCAGGACATAAACGACAACCCCCCAGTGTTCGGCCAGGACCAGTACCAGAGCAGCGTGTTCGAGGACGCCGCCGTTGGCTCCAGCGTCCTGCAGATCACAGCATCAGATCGGGACGAGGGCGCCAATGGCGACATACGCTACTCCATAGACGAAGGCACGCCCTTCCACATTGACCCCCGTGCAGGCACGGTGGTCATAAGGGAGGGCCTGGACTACGAGAGCAAGCCGGAGTACTCGCTGACAATCCACGCGCGGGACGGCGGCGTGCCTTCGCTGTCCGGCAGGGCGGAGGCGACCGTGCGGCTGTTGGACGTCAATGACAACGACCCCGTGGTGAAGTTCCGCTACTTCCCCACCACCTCCAAGTTCGCCTCGGTGGATGAGAACGCCCAGATTGGCACAGTGGTGGCGCTGCTCACCGTGTCAGATGCGGACTCGCCGGCGGCCAACGGCAACATCTCGGTGTCCATCCTGGGTGGCAACGAGCAGCGGCACTTCCAGGTGCATGCGTCGCCCGTGCCCAACCTGAGCCTGATCAAGGTGGCCAGCGTGCTTGACCGTGAGCGCATCTCGTCCTACAATCTCACCGTGTCAGTGTCCGACAACGGTCGCCCCGCCGCGCGCTCCTCCTTCGCCAGCCTGGTCATCTTCGTCAACGACATCAACGACCACCCGCCTGTCTTCCAGGAGCCGCTGTACCGCGTCGACATCGCCGAGGATGTGCCACGCGGCAGCTACGTCCGCGGCGTCTCCGCAACTGACGGCGACTCGGGGCAGAATGCCAACCTGCGCTACGCCCTGGTGTCCGGCAACGACTTGGGCTGGTTCTCCATCAGCGAGAGCAGTGGCCTTGTCACCAGTGCGGCGCCGCTGGACCGCGAGGTGGCCTCTGAGGTGGTTCTCAACATCAGCGCCAAGGACCAGGGGCTGCAGCCGCGAGTGTCATACGCGCGGCTGGTGGTGCGCGTCACCGACGTCAACGACCGCGTGCCCACATTCACCCAGGGCACGTATCACGCCACCGTGCCGGAGCACAGCCCCGCCGGCACTGAGCTGGCTGTACTGTCCGCATCCGACGACGACCTGGGCGCCAACGGCACCGTGCGCTTCTCCTTTGACGAGGACACGCCAGCAGACGTGCGGCGTCTGTTTCGACTGGACGCGGCAACGGGCCGGCTGGTGACAGCTGCCGAGCTGGACCGCGAGGAGCGGGCAGCGTACCTGCTGCACGTACGCGCGGCGGACGCGGGCACGCCGCCGCTGCACTCAGCCGGCAGGGTCAACGTCACGCTGGGCGACGTCAACGACAACCGGCCCGTGTTCTACCCCGTGCAGTACTTTGCCAGCGTCAAGGAGAACGAGCCGCCGGGCTCCCTCGTCACCACGGTATCGGCCTCCGACCCAGACTTGGGCGGCAACGGCACGGTGAAGTACCGGATCACCGCCGGCGACGCCACCAGGTTCCACGTCCACAGCAACACGGGCCGCATCACCACGCTGGTGCCCCTGGACCGCGAGGAGAAGACAGCTCACCAGCTGCAGGTGACGGCCACGGATGGAGGCGGCCTCCGCTCGCACGCGCCGGCCATCGTCACGGTGACCGTGGTGGACACACAGGACAATCCCCCTGCCTTCGGCCAGGTGGCCTACAGCTTCGTCACGTTCGAGAACGTGGCCGTCGGCACGGCGATCGGCACAGTTTCCGCCAGCACACCGGACCTGAACACGAACGTCACGTACCTGATTGCTGCGGGCGACCAGCGGGGCGTGTTCACCGTCGACGCCGCTGGCCGCATTGCGGCATCCGGCCCTGTGGACCGCGAGGAACAGGCATTCTACCAGCTGACGGTGGTGGCCCGGGGCGGCGAGGTCACGGGCGAGGCGCTGGTCAACGTTACGGTGAAGGACCTGAACGACAATGCCCCACACTTCCTGCAGGCGGCTGAGCACATCAGCGCCGTGGAGAACTGGGCTGCCGGCCACCCCGTCTTCCAGGCCAGCGCCTCGGACCCGGACGAGGGCAGCAACGGCGTGGTGGTCTACAGCCTCAGGCAGAACCCGGGTGGCCTTTTCCACATCCATGAGAGGCACGGCCTGGTCACGCTGACCGGCCTGCTGGAGGTCACCACCAGCTCCTACCAGGTGGAGGTGGAGGCGGCGGACATGGGGGTCCCCCGGCGCACCTCCACCCTGGTTCTCACCGTCAGTGTGTACGACGTCAACGACAACACGCCCGTGTTCGACCAGCTGTCATACGAGGTCACCATCCCGGAGTCGGAGCCCGTCAACAGCCGCTTTTTCAGGGTGCGGGCCATCGACAGGGACTCGGGCGTGAACGGCGAGATCGTGTACGATGTCGGCGGCGGCAACGCGGGCGACGTCTTCGGCATTTTCCCGGACGGGCAGCTGTACATCAAGGCAGAGCTGGACAGGGAGG
Organism: Amblyopsis hoosieri; assembly: GCA_027564755.1. NCBI lineage: Eukaryota > Metazoa > Chordata > Actinopteri > Percopsiformes > Amblyopsidae > Amblyopsis > Amblyopsis hoosieri. The sequence goes on from JAODUE010000002.1 coordinate 232,016, forward strand.
TGCAGGACAGGTACGACCTGGTCCTGGTGGCCACGGACCGAGCCGTGGAGCCCCTGAGCACCGCCGTCAACGTCACGGTAGTCGTGGACGACGTCAACGACAACCGGCCGCTCTTCAACAGCACCAACTACGTCTTCCGTTTGGAGGAGGAGCAGGGGCGCGGGGCACCCATCGGCCGCGTCTTTGCCGAGGACAGAGACCTGGGGCCGAACGGCGAGGTCCGGTACGCGCTGGAGCCTCCGCAACCCGACCTAGAGCTGAATGCCGTCACGGGTCAGCTGACCAGTGTCGTGCAGCTTGACCGCGAGGTCCTCGTGAGGCAGCGTGGCGCGGCTGTGTTCAGCTTCACCGTGGTGTCGACGGACCGGGGCCTCCCCCGGCCGCTCAGCGACCAAGCTAAGGTGCAGGTGTACGTCCAGGACGTCAACGACAACCCGCCCAAGTTCACCAGAGACACCTACCAGGCCTCCATCTCTGAGTCGGCCCAGAACATGACCCAGCTTCTGCGGGTGTCCGCGTCTGACGTGGACGAGGACAGAAACGGTCTTGTTCGTTACCACGTGAGCGAGGGCAACGAGGAGGGGCAATTCGCCATCGACGGCGGCACCGGTCAGGTGACTCTGGTGGGGCGGCTAGACTACGAGTCCACCTCGTCCTACTCGCTGAAGATCGTGGCGGTGGACGGCGGCAGTGTGCCGCTGTCGTCCTTGTGCACGCTCAGCATACGTGTCATGGACGAGAATGACAACTCCCCCGCCTTCCCCGAGGCCTCCGTGAACGTGGATGTGATGGAGAACATGCGTGTGGGCGAGCTGGTGGGTTCCGTAACGGCCACGGACGCGGACGCCGGGCAGAACGCCGACGTCGCCTACAGCATGACGGCCACAAACAACCACGGCACATTCAGCATCAGCCCCAACACTGGCAGCATCTTCCTGGTGAAGAAGCTGGACTACGAGACACAGGCGTTCTACCGGCTCAACGTGACGGCGCGGGACCACGGGAGACCCCCCCGCTCCTCCTCCATCCCCGTTGTCATTCACGTCAGGGACTTCAACGACAACGCCCCCGTCTTCACCCCGGGGGACATCTTCAAATCCATCCCGGAGAACATCCCCGTCTCGGCCTCGGTCATGATGATAGCGGCTCACGACACAGACGCAGACATCAACGGCCAGCTGGAGTACTCAATCGTGCGACAGATACCTCGAGGAGGTCATTTCACCATCGACCCCGACACCGGGCTCATTCACACCAGCAGGGAGATTGACAGGGAGTTCTCCAACCTGTTTGAGCTGACGGTCAAGGCCACGGACCGGGCCATGCCGGCGGAATTCCGCCGCTCCGCCCTGAAGAACGTCACCATATGGGTGACGGACCAGAACGACAACGCACCCACCTTCGTTTCCCAGGACGCCCTGGTGGCGGAGCCCAACGTGGTGGTGGGTTCCATCCTTGCCACCGTGCTGGCGGTCGACCCCGACGACGGGCCGAACGGCGAGGTTGAGTACGAGCTGCTGCGCGGCGATGCCGACGCCTTCTCGCTGGACCGCTACAGCGGCGACATCCGGCTGGCTTCGCCGCTGGGGCCGTCGCGGCTCACTTATGCGCTGACGATTGCCGCGGGCGACCGAGGGGCCGCGCGCCACAGCGCGACCAGCGAACTGACCATCATCCTGCAGGGGCCGGACGGGCCCGTGTTCTCCCAGCCCAAGTACATCGCCGCGCTGCGGGAGGGCCAGCCACCCGGAACCAGCGTTGTTGCGCTGGCGGCCGCCAGCCCCCGGGGCTCCAGCGCCCGCGTCGAGTTCTTCATCGTGGCGGTGCGCCCCGGAGGAGGAGGAGGAGGAGGGGGCGGGGCCGCGGGACGCCTGTTCACCATCGGCCGGCGCACGGGCGTCATCCAGACCGCCGTGGAGCTGGACCGTGAGCGAGGCGCAGCCCTCTACACACTGGACGTGTATGCCGTGGAGGTGGATGCAGGGCAGCCCCACACGCAGCGCGCCGAGGTGAGTCATGCTCCTTACTGTATTCTGCTGAGGTGTCTTTACTGTATTCTGCTGCTGCAGGTGTCTTTACTGTATTCTGCTGAGGTGTCTTTACTGTATTCTGCTGCTGCAGGTGTCTTTACTGTACTTTACTGGAGGTTCCTCCTTTACTGTACTCCATAGGTGATAATGTAGCAAAGCCTCTCTGGTGTTTTGGCCTCTGGTTAGTTGTGGGTCTGTGGCAGGCGTGACCTCTGACCTCTGGCATCTGTTGTACTGTAGATATTTTGGAGGGAAAAAGTGATGTGAAGAGAAATAATGTTTAAAGTTTTCACCTGGAAAATTAGTGTAGCATTTAAAAGCAGATCTGCCTGTTGCATTTTGTTTGCTGTTTATTAATATATTCCTTTTGTCATATTGTTGTTATTGTATACTATTATACATTATACTATTATAATATGTTAGTTATGTAATATAGTAATTCAGGAATAAGTTTGCTCTGTGGTGTGTGAGCTGTGTGGTCCTGTTAAGGCCTGCCCTATGACCAGGGACATGGAAGAGAAGGGAAGCTGTTGAGATTGTTTCCCAGCGCAGGTATTCACTACTGAGGCCAGTATCACGTTAAGCCTTTCAGCCGTAGGCTGCTGGGAAGCGAGGGGTGGTCTCTGCGGGTTGGGGCACCTTTTATGCATGGCCACGCCTCCACAAGCAATAAGTGAGCATAAAAATCGGGTGACCTCATAAGTCTGTGTGTGAAAAGACATGGCGGGCAGGGGGAGATGACATGGGGGGCAGGGGGAGAGGGGAAACCTAAGCTGTCCTCTGATGCACCAGGCGTTCCCCAGGGATGGAGCTAACTTGTGTGAAGGAGCAACGCAGGAACACGAAACCCAGTTGTGTGGCTAAGGCCTAGTCACTCTGCAAATTAAAAACAAATGGGACTCTGTGAGTTTTGGAACTTTCAGCCAGGACGTAAATGCCATGTTATTATACAGACTTTATGATATATGCATACAAATGGAAGTTTTCAACATTTTCACTGGTGTGTCCCCTAACAAATGTGTTATTGTCTATATGTGTATATACCATATAGCTGAAAATGTTTTGAAATGAATAAAAAAAATTCTGATTATTGGCATGCTATTTGCAGTTATGGATGCAAATGAAAATATTGAAAGTGAAATTCATCACTGCAATCAGTTATTTAAATAGAAACTCAAATACCACTAAAAATTTGGCATGTTTGGGCAAATTCCTGTTAGCTAAGTTCAGCTCAAAGGTTTGGCCAAATGGGTGTATCAGATGTTCGTCTTGGTCTGCCTGTGATGTGATCTGCTTCCCTCAAGGCTCTGTTCTGGCCTAATGAGAGCAATATAGAGCTCCTTTTCCAAACCTTATCCTCTAGTTGGGTTTCACGCTAAGCCTGAACTTTCTCACCCTTCTAAGGGATGAATGTCTTTACCATGCCCGTGCGTAAACTGTTGCTGTATGTCACATAATAAGTGTGGGATCATATTGCCTTGGGCATGCACTTGGCATATTTCTTTCTTTACCTGCCTGTAAAAGTAGATCTCTTCACATGGTCACCCATCCCTCAGAATGAGGCACAGCTGTGTAGATGAACACTAAAGCCTGCTGACGCTAATGTTGTTTCAGCGCCGTGTATATACACGAGCTACCCGGTAGCAACTGAAGGATTGCTTTCACCCCCTATGACCTTTGTCTTTCCATTCTTCATATTGACTGGATGAATAGTGCAAGTTGGAAGATGCTTTGGTTGAGTCTGTTTATTTTATTGGGCCTCCCCCAGCACCTTGGGGCATGTGATTGTCAGCGGTTGTGGATTAGATTCCTCCTGCTGGTATGCTGAGCTAACATCACATCTGGGTCATATCGTGAATTCCCGTAACGCTGGGTTTGTTTGTTTTGGCCTGCTGGAGGCACCAGATGAGCGGGGCTTGTGCCACATGTGACAGTGCAGGCACGCCAGAACAGAAACCCCAGAGCTAGCACAGCCATTCAGCAGATGTCATTAATATTCACGCGTCCCTAGAATGAGCTAGCCTACATGGCATGGATAAGTGCATAGCAGGCTAAGTTACGGTTTGGGAGAAGCTATTCTCCAGGCTCCTATAACTGAGCATCTCTGTTTAAAGTCAAACCTCACCATATTGCTGTGATTGTTTTCTTTAACTTATTGTGAACGAAGAAACTCTGAGTCTCCTTTCCTTCCCCAAAACAACTTCTCAGAAAGCATTGTTCCCCTATTCTCTATAAACACAGTGTAGTGCGGGCCAGCCTTTGATGGGTGACTGGAGATAAAAATGCTTGGCCACAGTTTGGGAGGCCTTTGTTATTTCTGGTCTGTGCCAACGGGCGTCACTCAGCGACAGAGCATGGGAGCTTCTGTACGGTTTCCTCTCTAACAGCAGGCCGGGAAGGGCTGCCATGTTGATGGGAGAGCTAGCCGGTGTCCTGACATTCTATCCTACCCGACAGATTGTCCTACCTCGTCATACTGCGCCATACTGCGCATGCGTACATTCGATTTGCGTCATTTTCGTCATGACTTGAGAAACGTCCAAAAATTTTTCATACCGGCTTCCAGAATTATATCGTTGTTGAATATATTGTGGAAAGGTTAGTATTGCAGTCGAATTCAATTCTTTTAACATAATACATATAATATATTAGTTATTGAGCATAGTATATTATTAATACATTAGCTT
>JAODUE010000002.1:245565-280288 GCA_027564755.1 Amblyopsis hoosieri
TTTTCTTTTTATCCTGCTATACTTGCTCAGTAACACAACTTTAAAGGTATTAATAGCAATTCTAATCCAGGCTTGTTCACATACTTTCTGTAGGTGACTATATGTAGCTAGGAGATATGTACTTCATGATTTATACACACAGGTTTTTTAAATTCATGTCACATGTAGGCTATTATTATGAATAATATATACAGGACTAACCCTTGCAATAAAGACCCTGTTTGTATCTTATCAAATACGTTCCGTGGCATTTATAAAAAAAATATGCCAAACAAAAAAGAAAGTGAGTTATAAAAACCAAATCCTGCTACGTTAAATCAGATATCTTGTGGCCGTCTACAGTCTTTGTGATGTGAGCACAAGTATTCAACACTGTGCTGCAACATCATCCAGTGATCTAAATCATCCACAAGAGGGCCTTCCACTGAATGGCCCACAGTGGGAAGCAGGGCTGGGCGGGGAGCAGAAAGGTCAGCCATAAATCACGTGCTGGCGTATATTTCATGCTATGGAAGCTGGTCTTCAGACTGCTCTGGGCTCTCTGTTGTCACACAGGTGGTGGGCAGGCGGCCCTTCCTACAACAGACCCAGGGGAATGTGCACATGGAGGACACTTCTTCCTCACTCATGCCGACATACAACCCTGGGGCGAGGCCAGGTCCGCTCCCTCCTCCATCAACAAACCATTACACTACATATTACAATAATGAGCCTTAATAACTCCTTCTTTTTCACCCTTCCTATGTAGACCAGACATGATAAACTATGAAGCTACAGGAGGAAGTGTCTCATAATATGAGGCCTTCTTCCATTCCAAAGACAAAGAGATGCTCGGGTATTAATTGGAGGGTATGAATTAGCCCACACGTCATAGCCGGTCCTTCACTGGCTAGACAATCGGCATTTACTCATGCGCGTCCCTATTTAAACTATAGTGCAGTGGAGAATGGCAAAGCCCCGCTGCTTATTTTCCAACGATTAGCTGTACATCAGCATTACCACCTCAAATCCAGCAGTTTCACATCCAGCATTAAATGGGATGAATATTGATCTGCTAAAGGAGGATTTATTTATTTCATGCTCTATCCAAAGATCAACTGCTACCAGCTTTGGGCGGATCTGTTGAGGTCTTACTGAATAAAGCTACTGCATACATGACTTTGGACTTGACATTTTAGGTCTGGAAGAAGACCAAACAGCAAATTCACTGCAATAATCCCAGATAAATGGGCTGATCACTACGAAAGCTTAGATAGTTAAGTGGCCTACTCTTAAGTCCAGAAACGATAAAAACACAATTCGGTGGAGCTCCTCCGTTTGTGAGGCGTGGTCTCTGGCATTCTCACTAGGGAAACAGAACCAAGCGGGGACCACATTTGGTGTCGGACCACAGCGCGTAAGATGTCTTCTGGTGACCGGTCAATACGTTTCTCCTTCTACTGACTGATTTAACAGCAATTCATTTCACTTGCACCAAGGATATACACAGTCACATGCATGTGTGCACACACACGCACACACACACACACACACACACGCACACACACACGCAGACACACACGCGCACACACACACACACATTGACAGATACATCTGTCCGCTCGTACGCAGTATAGTTTCACACAAAGTGATTGTGTGAGGCTGACTGCGTGCTGTGCAATGCATTCTGGGCTCCAGCACGCATGTCAGGCCCGTTGTTAACTGCGGGGAGCAGTGAGCTAACACAGGGATAAATCCCATGCTGTCTGCTCAGCGAGATGGGCTGCTAGTGGTGGGGGGGTTTACAGACAAACAGACCGACGGACAGACAGACAGACAGACAGGCAGACAGACAGACAAACAGGAAGACAGACGGCCATCTGGAGAGGCAGGCCTGGGGGTCACATGGCAGGGTGAGAGAACGGAGAGGAACGGACTGTGCTCAGCTGGTCTCGGCAATGGCGTCTGGGCCTGCTATTGCTGGGATTTGTGTGTTTTCGAAAAGCGTTGCTGCTGTTACGAATAATTTATGGTGAAGTTTGGTTTTGACTACATGTCCATTGTGAGTATACAGAAGGTGTTCATTTGATTACATTGGCTTAAGCTGCTTGTCTCTTTTGTTATTTGCATGAAAAATGTGGATGTGACTATATTATGAATTTGAGTTATATTTTTATTAAAATAATAATTGGTGAATAAATGTAAATACTTAAATATATAGGCTATATGCTAAAACCCTATTACATCTGTCTAAATTAAACATAACAAAGGCTTGGTCTGAGCAAAGGTATACTTATTTTATTTCCATCTTTAGATACAATTTTCAGATAGAGGGCATATATAATATATGTATATTTTATTTTTTATTTTCATTATATGATCTTAATTCAATCTTCGAGATTGTGTATCGATGGTGACGTTGTTACACTCTCAACTACCAGAAGATGGCGTCTTACACCTGCTTCAGACGTGAAATTTGATGCTGTTTCATTTTCTCATACATTCCTTGAATTAGAATACCTAAAACATTTTATTTATTTATTTTTTTTTTTTATGTAAGTACAATTAAGAAAATTCCTTTATCGTGACAAACATGATTATAGAGCTATAATCATATATATAAATAACTGAATAACAGTTTTTTAATGACGTGCTGGAAGAAGAGGGCTACGCTTTGAGTTAGGTTGCATCTGTTTTTAGTTTAATGCATATAAAATTAATTTTATAATATTTAAATTAAATTAGAATTTCGGTTCTAGTCATCTCTTAGATTTTTTTTTTCAATGCTTAAATTTGTTTCGCTCAGCAATGCACCATGTTTGTTTTTAGTCCAATCTCCAATAATAGTCGAATTGTGTTATGTGATAAGCCTACTATAAATTAAACATAATTCTTGTACATATACGTGCATTTATATAGCCATAGTTGTTTTTAAACGGAGAAGGGTTTACACCTGTCATTGAACGCCGCTGTGGTCACACACAGCGGCGATACGAAGTAATTGAGATGCATTTGATTGCTGTTGCACGACCGGCTTTAAAGTCGGGCCTCTCCTTGCTTTAAAACATATGGGTACACTCACTGACTGTCCACTGTCCATAAATTTCCAAACCGGCAGGACGTTGTCTTTTTTTATGCCCCGTGATCCATTCTTCATGTAGAGGCCAGAAAAGTGCCAAACCTGTTCTGGGAGCGAAAGAAAACGTGCCGTGGCAGAGAGCGATCAGCTGGCAAGAGGCGAGGCTGCATCATGCGCTCTGGCCGGGGAATGCCGTGTTCGCCGGCACATCAGTCACGCATCAAAGGACGATGAAAGCTTATTCTACTATTTAAGTAGGCCTACTGCGTAAAAGGGCCATGATTGCCATTGGGCAAGTTCTATTGAATAGAGCACTGTGAAACCTATTAAGGTTTCACACACACACGCACACACAAACACAATATTGTCTTCTACGGGCCATTGTACTGTATTATTGACAACTTGTAGGCTGTAAAATAAATGGGTGTCATCTTCTTTTTAAATGTAAACACATTTTTACAGTAACTGCTTGTGTGTGTGTGTGTGTGTGTGTGTGTGTGTGTTGCCATTGGCTACAAACTTGGTGTGGGTTTGTTTTAACAGTGTATAATTATTCACTCCACTGTACAGTATGTCCATGCATCAGTATGTGTCACATGGCTCATATCAAAAGTGAGTGGGTTAGGGAATTTTCCACAGAAAATGGAGACCACACAAGTGGGCAGATGGTCGCCCCTATGCAATCAGCTTAGCAACAGGACAACAAAAGAGCAGCCACGCCTTAGATAAAGGTGCTTAACCTCCTAGCATGCTAAGTGCCCCTTGCTCCATTACCACTTAATAGGGCTAATCAGTGGAAATTGTTTTGGCTCAGATTACATTTAGAATCTATTGCCACCCATGCACGGGTATATTAAATTGGTGACTTCATTAGACTGAACACTGAATAGCCTATAGGTACATCCACAGATCCCAGCTCAGTGCTATATTCTGACAACATGTTTTTTCTCGAGGGAAAAATATTATTTAAACAATGTTTTTATTGCTAGGCCCCATGCATGGTTCATGAAATTCACCCAAATATTCAGATTTTGCAATATTATGGAATATAGATATTACACATATGATTATTTAGCATATTTAAAGAAATACACATTTGAACACTGTGTGGTTAGATACATAGATTGATTCCGATATTAAAGTTACATTAGTACACAGATCTGATTGATGCAGGTGCTCAGTCATTCTGCTAAATATAATTATTCCTTCCACTTCAGTGTGCTGGCAAAGAATACTGGCCCAAAGCATTTACTAATGAGGAGTGACAGTTCTTTGAGCAAATACTTTATCAAACAAATGACCTTGTCTGGCAAAATATCACCACAAGAGGTGGTTTATGTTTGCTGTGTTGAGTATTCAAGTATACCTAGAAGGAACATAACGCCTTTTACACAATCGTTAATTTTTAATAACACTTTATGGCTCACATCAAGTGCGTGCCTTTGATGTGAGGAGCGATTAAAATGCAACCGCTCAGGGCTGGGTTTAGCAGGTGTTATGACAATACAGGCAGGTGTGAAAGGCAACCACACATTACTGATCTGTACTGATTAAAGACATACTGTAGAAAGCCATGTACAGATTTATTATGGGAAGTAACCACCCAGTATTACAACATCGGGTAAACAGAGAGAGAGAGAGAGAGAGAGAGAGAGAGAGAGAGAGTGAGAGAGAGAGAGAGAGAGAGTGTTTAAGTGACAAACAGTCATGTTTTAGCAAAAGCATCTGCAAGGTGACCATCACACAGCCCAGACTGACACGACTGAGTGGAGCATGAATGTTTTCTTGACAAATAAAAACAGAGTGAATGAGGAGGAGTTCTCTGCGAGGACCAATTTCTGGCCCCCTGCACCACTTTGAGGAATCAATAGCAGGCAATGGAGCGGTCGGGGCAGGGGATCGATATCTGATGATACAATAATATCTTACTCCTTGACATTGTCTCTGCACGCTGAGATGGGGAAGGTGAAGTGGGCAATGAAATGAAAACAAGCAAGAAATAAAAAATCCATAGTTAGAATGAAGAGTCCGTTTTATCTTCCATTTTGGAACAAAAAAAAACAAGCAAATAGAAACTTTAGTTTAGAAAGTGTTAAAATCAAAACAGTGTTACCTAATCTCATATGTACAGTATCACATAATTTAGTTACTACATGTTTTTGAATTATTCCATCTTGAATTATAATCCACAATACATTTACTTAGCTTTACGGTCTTTATTGCTATATCACATTTAGCAAAAAGCCAATAAAAGAACAGTTTATTTAAAGAGCTAACCTCCAACATCAAATGCATCTACTCGTATTATAGCTATGTTACTGGGCACTTTCTTTATAAAGTCTTTGACTGTTATTGCTAAAAGACAGCTTCTTAACCACTTTTAAATTCATTCCAGAGCTTGTCAGTGTCTGTGCAGCCATGCGTTTTATTTCTGAGTCCCAGTCTGCACTGGAACATGGCATCAAGCTGTAGACAGACTCAATAACATTTGATGATAGATTAATGAAAAGGGTCCAAACTCGGAGATGCGGAGGACGGTTCTGCACATGCAGCAGAAAGATGCGGTGATGTCAGGGACGGTGGTCAAACAAACCCCAACTCAGGGATGTATGGATACACACAGATGGGGGTGGTTGTAGGGGTGGAAGGGGAGATATGGGAATCATTCACCAGAGCGTAATGCAACACTGGATGGTAAAGCCTGCATTTGAACGTGAATGCAATTCGCTCTCCTGCCTTTTCTGACGACTGCCCTGGTGCTATATCAGGCACGCGTTCACGCACGTTCTATGACCGGAATGCGGAGGGTTAACCGCGCTTATGCGGGACGCCTTGGAAACAATGGGCCTCCCATGCGACTTAGCAGTATATCCTAGGATTTAAAACTTGGGCTCTTTAAAGTTGTATGTGAAAGCCCTTAATGCCCACCACACCCAGGAGAGGGGAGCTGCGTTCTTTATAGTCTCACATTGACTTCCACGGACTCCCGATCATGAGTCACCCCCACCCAGCAAACCCCCCACCCCACCCCCACCCTGCTAATGGACCAGTGGAGCTCAGTTTACTTCAGTGGCGCTGTGTAGCCAGTGCTAACCAAACTGTTGTTTGGGGGATCGGTGGAAGCTGTTGTTTGGGGTGCAGGGATCTTATTAAATCCTAGTTAGACTCATCATCATTTCAAGTTTAATGTACGGGTGCCATTACCACTGTGTTAATTGATCCCTTTTTGTGTGTGGGTGTGTGTGTGTGCACGCGATGACATAATTGGCACATCCTTGCACTGGCTGGATAGTATCAACAATTAAATTGCTGCCTGAAAGGTTTACATTATGAGACTACCATGCATTTAGTGGCTGTTGGCAGCGCTGGTTCCACACCGCTGGAACCTCGGAACCAAAATAATCTCGTTTGTTTTACTGGTGTGTCAAATGTTCTGCTCTGAAGAGGGTGCACCTAATGAAGTAGGCCCTGGCTACTTACACAGCGGTTTGCTGGAGTCTGCGCTGGCCAATTGGGACGGCATGGTTTTCATTATCACATATTTTCAAAGCTCAGACAGTCACTCCTTCTCCCTACGTTTTCCAACGAACTTTCAGTTTGCCTGTCTCAACAAAATACACTGTGAAACAATATCATTCTCAGCGATAATTCAGAATAATGACGACTCCACGCTCTCTTGGAATATCGTGTATGGCAAAGGCAGGAGTATAGAGTCATCTTATAACATACATGTACTGTAAGTATTGTTATATTTTAATATAGAGTAGAAATTATTTATAAATCAATACTGACACAATGGGCTAATAGTGGTGGTTATAATGTGACTATATCACACAGAGCCACACTTTTAGACCTACTGCAGTGCAAATGCACACAATGGGCTCACAAATATAACCACACAATGAAAAGTAAATATACCTGTATAAATATATAAACACAGCAACAGTTCCACCTCCCACACACACACACACACACACACATTGAGAATCACTGATATGAAAGTGCAGTTTAGAAAGAGATGATGGCCATGCCGCTCATCTCCATAGCTAAGCTGCTGGCAGTCGTATTAAAACACACGGCAGCCAAAACACCCAGTCGTCCACTGTTAGCTGACCAAGCGCTTGCCACCAGAACACGCAGAGGGATGGTCTCTGCGGTGGTTGTAAGAGGGAGCTGGATATGTGCATCCAACCTCCATCTTTAGCATTATGGACTTCTCCACGTAGAGTTCTATTCCGGATTATTCATATAACATATCTGGTGTTGGTAATTGTCACAGCCATGAGTCAGACTTCAAGGCTAATCACGGCTAACTCCTCTGAACCTCGGCAGCCCCCACCGCAAGCCTCATCCCACCTCCATGCATCCCCCCCATACCGTCATTTAGCACTCCCTCAGACACCCTCCCCCACCCCACCTTCTCAATCCACACTTGGATCATATCAATTTGCATCCCAACTGGCCTCGGGATTCCCCAGCCCTGCTAAAAGGCAGGCTATTTGTTGTGCTCTGCGGTTAATGCCGCGCAGAGCTTTAAATACCCATATCAAATCTTGGAGGCTCAACAGATTCAGTTTTGCAAACCTGTATCGAACAGAGGTTCAATCCATCAGCTTAGAAAGTGTACACTGCTTAGGTTTTGTTATAAGGTGAAACCAATCACTGGATTATGTTCTCCCTGTCAACCATGCTGCGTTTTCAGAGCAGAATGCTGCTTTGCCGGAACAGGGTAGGCTAACACCATAGCACTGGGTCTTGGTTATTCTTTTTATCAGACAGAGCACACAGTTAAAGGTGGAGTCAGCTATCCTGGAGAAAGATTGTTGATAATTTGCTAAACAAAAACACATCTCTGTTCCAATTCGTGGGTGCTCCATCAGAGTCCCTCAAATTGGACACGAATTCCATTGGTTTCTATTCCCGTTTATTGACAGGTCTGTATAGAAACACCATCTTATTTTTTTCAGAGCAGACACAGAACGGGCAGGAGTTATTTGCTGAATTTGACTAAAAGTGTATTGTCTTACAATCGCTGACTTCCCCTCTAAATGATTGGGGGAGACCTTATGAAGCTGCAAAGCTCTGTGGAAGGACACTGCTAATTGCTGGCTCCAGTCGTTCCTCAAAACACACGTTTGACTGTTCTGGTGGTCTTCTATGATATACAAATGCAGCTGACTAGCTGCTACGATTGACTGAAGACGTGATGTGTTTATCCTCGTAGAGTTTGTCACAAACAAAACTAGTGCCCCCACCTTTCTAAGTATAATTTGCACAACATATGGTGAATTCATAACTCCAGAAAAAGGAGGATCTTGAGAGGCCGATGCTAGAATGTTTTTGCGGTTACACAGCCTTGTTCCATCTGGTTTTGGGGAGAAGTGGGAGGTTTTGGTACACAGAGAACTAGTCAAAAATCATGGCAGGTACATAAATAATCAGCCAACTAAAATATAGGCTACAACTTCTGTTTCTGTTCCGAGTGTTGCAATACTGTCTTGGATGACATTTGAGAGGAACCCGAAGTCCTCCACAAACTGCAAAGTACAAACCAAAGTCCTCTGTCTCCTTTGCATTAATCTGCCTTTCCACTTACGTTACACTGCCAACACGCTTTCCTTGGAAGCTTCAGGTTTGACATTTCATGCTCGGCCGAACTCACACTTGAGGCCTTTACGCATTGCTTGTGGACAGCTTAGACCCAACTGTCATATTTTTCTCTCGGTTGGTTTTGCCTGAATGCAAAGAGATCAGTGGGCTGATTGGTGATGAAAACCCATCCAGTGCGAAGTGTGAAAATCGTCCAGTGTGAAAATCTGCTTCGAATTGATGTATTGTCTTTTTTGAATGGTCCCTAATTTGAAACCACAATAACACGTTGGCTTAGAAAGACAAACCTTTGCTTGTAGTAATGTCCAGCAATCTTTCTCAATCAACATCAAGTAAGGCCTAAATCTCTGACAAAATGTATGCGATTTAGCAATTATGTATTTATGTTTGATGAAATATATTTAAACTAACAAATGAATCCAAACCAACAATAGATATTTGCTGTGTGATTGATCATGGATCCAGTGACACAGTTTTATCATACAACATGTGTGTGCATGTGTTTGTGTTATTTATGTCATGTGGTTCTTATAAAAAACAATTATTGTATTAATGTAGGCTAAACACTATAAAACATAAGAACTGCAAGGGAAACATTACTATAAATATATGAAGATGCTATAAGTTATTGCAAAACTCAAACTAATGTGAATTGAATGCAGTCATTTGGTCTAGCCATAAGACGCCATTATAAATTAAAACATATTTAAATAATTAACTTTTTGGAAAATAATCCAGTTTTTAGTACATGCAAAACTGTTGACAAGGCAACCGTTTCCTTTTTCAAACTTTACAAGCATGCTAATAGTGGACTACAGCAAAACCACACTTTTTTAATACTGTATGGAGCCCAATGGATGGAGACCTTGCCACACTATTACCACTTAATAAATTAAACATATTCTTATTATCATTACACAAGACACAGATAAAAAATAAAAAAATGTCTACGCTGTCTGTGATTTTAAATGTCTTGACTATTAGTTACTCTTAGTTGCTTCCAGTTTTTATAGTAATTATATATACATAAATGTAATCATATTATTTAAAACGATGTTACACTGTTTGTGTGCAGGTTGGGAGAGCACAATAAACAACCATTGTAAAATGAGGAATGCGTTTGTTTGTGTGTGTGTGTGTGTGTGTGTGTGTGTGTGTGTGTGTATGCGGGCATGTGCGAGTGCAAACGTGTGCGTGCATGAGTGCCAATGTTTGCGTGTTCCAAAGTCTGCATGCAGCAGCTGGTGGTCTAAAACCTCCCTATCTCTAAACTTGAGTCCACCCACCATGTTGCCTCAGGTTAAATTGACCCACAGAAGACTGTCCACTGCTGGCCATTAGCTGCTTGTTATGATAATCCAGGGATTAAACCAGATACATTTTCTCCACTTAACGTTTCCCAGAATTCACCCAAACCTAATGACAAGCCGACTCTCTGGCTGTATTGTGGCCCACAGGCAAGTATGAATCTTTAATACGACGAAGAGTGAATTGGGCTAATGTTCTGCCATCAGATGTGGGGTTCGGGGCCGGTGATTGGCTGTTGGGTTTCTTGGACAGTTGGACTGGAGCCCTGTGTGGTCAAGTTAGGACAGTATAGCTGCACTCCACTTCTCCTGTCTCGGTGTTCCCACTATTGGCTCTATTGGCATTTAAATAGACTCACTGCTTTAGATAGGTGGATCTCAATGTGATTTATGGGTGATTTAGAGATGTTTAAATAATATGTTTTATTATTTGTGTTATTATATATACAGTATATAGTATTATAATTTTTTTAAATAGTTTTAATTATGTAGTAGTAGTAGTAGTAGTAGTAGTAGTAAATATAATTTACAAAAATAATCAATTGTCATATTCATTATTTATTGTGGGCTATATAATGTAATTTATAGAGTGCTAGTTACAGACACAGAGTTTATGAAACACTGTGCTTAATTTATTAAAGGGAGTCTTGTGCTCGGCACATTTGATAACAGGGAATGCAGGAAATAAACTCCAGTCTCAAACAATGGGGAAACCACCATGCTTATATTGATTCAGCCTGAGGCCCATAGGAAGCAGTGTTTTCAATCTAATTACAATAATGCAAAACCCCTTGTGTGTAAGCCAGGGCCGCACCCTTTAGTCGTCCACACACCTGGCAGTAGAGGAAGACAGGTAAAGTGCAGCCCCAGGCAAAGGCTGGGCTGGCACACAAACTCTTGGCTGGACTTGGACCCTTCAGGGTGTTCACATCTGATGTTCAACCAGTCTCTTTGTGTGGTAAATATGGGAAACCTCTGTTCCAGGATGCTTCTGTTCAAAAACAAACATGTGTGTTGCATGTACTGCATACACACAAATGAAAATCAAATCAAAACTGTAAATGGAAAGGCTTACATAGGGAACCCACAAGACATGTAAACAGTTGTACTATTCTTAATTGCTTTGGTTACAAATGAAGAAAACAATGTAAACCGAGTGAAAGTTGGCATAACATTTATTGACTGACCATGTCCATCAAAGAGCTAATGTTGACCCATGATGTGGTCTATGTAGATAGTGTTTCTCAGTATATATTCAGCAGGTTAGACCTGCACCTTTTCCTTTTGGTGTGACCAGCAAAGGATAATTCAATAAAGTAGCCGATAGAGGACAGGCACAATTAGTGGTGCACTGCAGAGACTTGTCTGGGCGTGTATCCATCTCAGAGATCAAGGCAGTACCACATTATTATAGCAGCCAGAATACAATTGTGTCAGTGTATGACATACAGTGTGCCTTTAAAGAAGATATTTTCCTAATGCACTTTGATTAACATACAAATACATTCCTTGTAATAAAAAGTTACACATTCCTGTAAAACTAACACAATTTGTGGTTATTCCACACAATATACCACATTTCATTTGTTTCTGACGGTTTTTGAACAGACTGAACACAAATATTGCCAAATCTGAAACCACACAGCTGGAAATAAAACCCTCTAGCCGTGACAAATTACATCGTATTTCATTTATAATACAATACTTTCAGCGTTGTGTGAGAGATGACATTGATGACATGCACATGCATATACGTACACTATACGTACACACACACAATCACACAAGCACACAAACACACATACACACACACGCACAGACACAGACAAACAAACACACACACACGGACACACATCGGGCTTCAAGAAACACTGTTGCTTTACTGCTCTCACATGTAACAGTCAATATGTTAATTTACTGTATCATCACTGTATAATAACTGCATGACATTGTTTTTGTTATGTGTAAGTATTTACAACAATATACTGTGCACATTATATACAGTATTTTAAGATCACATTTAATTTTGCAGTCAAAATAACTGAATAAATGTAAATGTGAAAATTCCGTGTGAAATTATCAATTTATCAATGTCTTTACAATTTATTTACAATATTTATTTTTTATGTCCATTTTTGTTCTCCTGGGGTAATTCACACAAAGCAGAAAGCTACATAAATGACAATATTTGAGTATCCTATGTCAAATTAAAATACAAAAGAATTCCTCTAGCAGGCTAATGCGGATCAAAAGGTACTCACAGTAAGTAATTTATCAGCAAACCGTAAGGTCAAGATTCCCCCAGTAACTCACTGACACAAATCACAAAACCTGATATGACGTTCATCGGCATGCATGTTAAATTCCACAGGGTTATGCAGGAAATATGCTAAGGTAGGTGTGTGTGTGTGGGTGCGTGTGTGTTGAGCACATGCCTGCCACCGATTATGAACATACATGATCCCCTAGAGAAAGACAATAATATTGGCATTAAACGCCCCAAGATTCTGCTGGTTTTTAATATAACTTAAATTATGTCAGGAAAAACACTGGAACATCACACAACAGCCACATTCAGCGTATAATGCTAGCTCATAAAGCTACAGATCTCTCCAACAATATTGACACAGGGAGCAGGCAAGCAAATGTCAGCCCCTATAACATATGAAATACTTAACGTAACCAATTTCCACCTGTCATTCAACCTGGGAATAATGACAGACAGACAGGAATCAATATGGCACAATTGAATTTTTTTATCTGATTCTGCACTATAAAAGACTGTCAAATGTCACAGTGCCCCTAGCCACCGGTGAAGTCCACAGGTTTATTTTATTTCGACCAGTCTAGTCTAATAGTTTCAGTATAGTTTCCTTTTACCGCTGGGACAGAAAATGATTTTCTGTTTGCTGTTTACGCACACTGCTACACTGATATATATGCTAGCTTACATAGCGCATAGCCTATAGCACAGGCCAACATTTAGGTTCGAATTTGCACGTGGAAATTGTTCAGATATTGTAAAGTGAATAAGCTGTTTTGGTAACATTATTCAATCGCCATGATTACATATTCCATGCACTCTGTCTATTGGAAATGTCCCCACCACTTAATTCAGTGAAGCGTGTACAGTATAGGCTACAGTAGTAACATTAGGTTTGCTGTACACCCGGTCTATTGTCAACGGGAAAATAACAGAAGGTGAAGAAGCAGAGCGCTGCGGTCTTTGAGCATCACCTCATTTACAATACAGTGCCTCTCCGCCTCACATAATCAATTAAAAGATGGCGTGGCTGGGAGAGGCTCCCTCCAGTCAGTCACAGAAGTTTACATCAAAAGGGAGAGATGCTTTTGAAGAGTTGCTTCATCCTTGAGAGTTCTTCCCGGGAATGCAAGGACAGATTAAGTCACTGATAGATGTGGTTTGGCCTACTTCAAGGTCTCGTCCTCAACGTATCACGTTGCACTGCACCCCGCCATACAGTAGTGTGGCACTGGGAGCTTAACAGTAGACCAATGATGCCTGCATACTGTGGACACTGGGGATATGAGTTACATTTCAGATGGAGTATATTATTCAATTATATGTATATTATCAATAACTGCATCAGTTTATATGTGGCATACCACAAACAGTTTATTTTAAACAAGATAGAAATTAGGCTAAAGCTAACACATTGCAGATGATGGTTGTAAAATGTCATTTTGCAACATACTGCAGCTTACTGTAGCATAATGCCTGTTGCTAGACACATACACATATTTATGTGCTAGATATGAATGCCAATGCAGTAATGATGCTTACTGTACCGTATCTAAAGCATCGTTTATAGTAGGCCTACCAAGGACGCAGGTACTCATTGTAGGACGGCACTAGGAATAGACCTTCCTACAATGAGAGCCACCACCTTTGGAGCTCCTAAGGAGCCCTGTCACTTTCAGTCTCCTTTTAGCAGCATGGTCAGCGGTGACCCGATCGTTCCAGTCCCAGAGACGAGACAAGAGGGCCTACTCTACGCTAACGACCATTTTAGGGCCTGACAGCTGTGCCAGCAGTATTGATTACCAAGAACTGTGGACAGGCCTGCAGTCCTTTTAAAAAAAAAAAGTTTTTTTAATGAAGTGGGAAATTCTGGGTCAGCGCGGCTGGCGCCGAATCAACACCGGCATGGGAGAACCTACCAGGGCGGTGGGGTTGACACGGAGATACCGGTGAACCCCTTTCACATCCGCACTCCTACAGACGCAGAATATTTGATATACACGGCACAGTAAAATGCTATATTCAGACTGCAACCAGATATATTGTTAATGACTCACTCTCAGACTGACATGCATGTGCGCTGGGAGTTGTCAGCAGACTTTGTTAGGGGTCTTTATGCAGAGAAATTGATAACTCAATAAAGTCAGACTGGCCAATATCATAAATGTCAAATATCTGAGCAGCTGCAACACTGAAACGGTAAAAAGATAATTTATGACCCTCTAAAATGCAAGACATGTACATTAAACCAGGTCATTTAATATAGTATGATGGTTGAACACCTTTCCATCTGACAAATCTGCCAGTTCTGTCAGGTTTCGAGAGCAGTTTATAGTGATATGTTTGGGAAAATATTTAATTCCAATGTTAACATTTGATTTGATTAAAATTATTATAGGTATAAGTATTTTTTATACTGGATCAAAGAACTAACTTTTAATAATGAATACCTGTAGAAATACAAACCTATATTTTTAAAAAGTATATTGGCTTGTAAGACAAAACACTTTTTATCAAATTCACAAAATATCTCTGCATTTTACTAGCTTAGTGCTATCTGTGTGTGCTTCAATAATAATATGGTATGTCTATTGGAGATGGTGACAAATACAAATATGTTATTCGGATGAGCACGAATAGTGTGTTTTTCCGAATATTTATTTTGAACAAATAAAAATAAAAAATAAAAACTTTATTCAGGAAGATAAGAGAGAAAAGCAGCTGGTATACAGGACGCGGAGGCCGGCGGATGTTTGTTCTCCGCCTGCTTTGCTGACCTGACATGACGAGTAACTACAAATAGTAGTCACATAAAAGTGATTTGAATAGAGCCACGCTGAGCACAGCCGGAACATAATCAAAACATTGCTACGCATGTAACACACTTGATGATTTCACACTGGAGAAATACAGTGCAAACTAGCAACGTTATGGTGCTTTGGTAGTGTAGCAGTTGTAGGTCTAACTTTGTTATTGTTTCCAATTGGATCTACGGTACACATAACAAGGACTTGAGAGATTTGAAACGCTACTCCGTTTCTTAGACGGCATGCTATTGTTAGTGCCTTTGTTGCTGGATTGTGGTCTGCTGTTCTATCCAATTTTGATCACTCATTTGCGGTCACCTGTTGTGTCAAAAGTCAACTGAAAACTGATGACTACTGTAAAAATAACAAATACAAATAGTGGGCTCTCTGCACATGCCTAATGTCTATGTATGTCTAAATTGGAAGATAAACAAAGTGGCGAACACCGCTCACTACAACAGTATGTGTAGTATGTGGGGCGGAGCTTCTGAGGGAGTTTGTTCTGATTTGAGCTTGAAGTTAGCAAGCATTCTCGAGAATGACCCTCCCTATAGTTCAGAATAATTAATAAAATTCTTCAGAATAAGTGGAGTGTTGCCTTGGAAAAATCTCAAGTCCTGGGGAAGTGGAGGGCTTAGAGCCCAGATAGATGTAACACGATTCTCCATACAGTATCCGAGACAATAATTATCTTCAGTATGGGAATGTGTCGGGATCGAAAACAGTTAATCACTTGTTGTTCAGTGCATGAGAAAGTATGTCTCAGCAAGCATAAATCAATCCTATCCCATCTAAGCCCATGTGCACTGTGACTGTGCACTGTGACTGCATGTGGTCGCTATAGCGGGCGTGTGCGTTTTATGAGCGATGACACAGCACGGCTGGCATCACACATGCAGAAGTCGATGCCCGTGGATCTCAGCCCTTCCCCATCCATCACAGCCTTGCCTAACGCTCTCTGCTTTGGCTCAAAAAGGAGCCCTGATTAGGATGGGAATGGAGGGGCTGTGAGCATATGCACTATAGACTGAGCTGAGGTAATCTTCCTTATTAGCTAGCACTCATCTCAGGCGGGCCTATATCAACGGGGAAAATGGATAGCGTGTGACATATTGCTTATGCAACATGTTTGGATGACACAAGGCCCGCTCCACTGAACGCAGAGGATAAGCGCAAAATGTATCCGAAGATTAGTTATCTTCATGTTTACGAATTAGCTTGAACTTCAGCCGATGACAGACTTGTATGCAGTTTAGACTGCATGTTTGAAAGCAATGTATTTTGACAAGTGACGATAGACATCAAAAAAGGCCTTAAGGGGTTATCACGCCACAGGCATAAACAATTTTAACCCATTGTTTACTTTAGTCTTGTCCTGGGGTGATTATGCGTGGCCATAGATCTGCTCCAGTACAACTGGACAGAAATGGAACAGTATGGAAGACAAATTGGCCTCTAGTGTACCAGGTGTGCTGTCTGCAACTGGCTCTCCCATTAGTTATCATTTAAAAACATCTGGTTTCAATTACCATTCCCAGAAAAGAAGAGACTACCTCGTGGGAAGGGGTGTGTGTGGGGGTGGATTGTAGACCCAAAAGAAACGTTCACCAATTTGCATAAAACTATTTTTTTGCGGCCAGAGCTTGTGTCATGTTTTTCTCCTAACCGCATAATTCGCCCCCCTCCCCCTTCCCAAACCATATTTCATATCCACGTTGTTTACGGAGAAACCACACCACTGCATTGCTGTGAAATGAGTCGTTGTCCTATCAGGCCAGATGAGAAGCCACTCCTCCGCTTAGCTCACAAGGAGGATCTGTCTTTGGTGTGTGCCACTGTTGTGGAGGCTGTTGACAGAAGCAGAGACAGGCAAACACATGTTCCCTCCAAAATACAGTGGGGTGGAGGGGGGATTTCAAAGAGGCCATTATCACCGCAGTGTATTGGCATCGCTCTGCCTTGTTTGAGGAGGGGTTGTCTTACTGTCTTCTCGTGGTCCCAGTTTAAACTGTCGCTGTCAGCCAATTGAAACCAGCTCCTCCTGGCACAGAAATGCACACATGCTAGCAAGCATGTACGCTCATGCTTGCTAGCTCACTCATGTACCAGGATTACAGTAATGTACAATCTGTAATCTTGGAGATTATTTAAGCAATTTAAATGAAACGCAACCAGTGTGGTTCTGCCTTTATAAACACACTTTAAAGTTAAAAATGCCAATTAAGAATAATGTCATTGAGATTACAACCTGATGAGAAATGTCAACTTTCAAAATCACCATTAAAATAGATTAAATAGATTAATGAAGCATAGTAAAGGGGAATTCTGGTCAATTTGCCCTGACTGTAGTCATCCATTCAAAAAGTTTTTTTCATCAATTTGTGTTGTTTAAACTTGCTGTCAAACTTGTCAAAAATTAAAACAAACAGTTATCCAAAAACATTGTGACTTTTGAGTTATATTGAGTGAGCCGTAATGCATTTCTTGTTTGCTTCTGTCCAACATGTTGTCCATTGCGGTGCACGTTTCTACGGTAGGCTACTGGTGTGTGCGTGGCTGGGCAGTGAAGGAAGCGGATTACAGCTCAACCTCAAATCAAGAGTAGGGATTTTTGTGCAGCATAAATATGTTATAGGCTTCAAAAGGGCAGCTATTGAGTGAGTTAGAGGGTGTTCCGTGCATGCCCTGCCTCCATTACAAACTATGGAGTCTCGGCAGTAGATATCGGCTCTAAAGAGAATTATTCGGTGATATCTGACAATTGCACACCTTTCCCCTTTCATTTTTGATGACTATCTAACCATAGTGAAACAGGTTGTCTCTAATACATGTGTTCTGTATATGATAAAAATGACTCACTGTATATGATAAAAATGACCCCCAACCCCCTTCACACACACACACACACACACACACACACACACACACACACACACACACACACACACAACTACTTGAAAATGAGAGGGAGAGAGAGAGAGAGGAGCCTGTAACCACAAAATGACAAACTAAATATTTGGGCATGGTGATATCATTGCTAGGCCTCATTTCCATAGTCTGAATCTCAAATGTCTTTCAAAGACTCCAAATCCCATCTCATTTGATCTGCCAATATGCATAGTCTGCCTCCCCCGGTGCCCCGGCCATAGCGAACCAATTTGTTTCTCATATTGCTTTTGGACAGCAATTTGTTTTAATTAAAGGAATACATACGTATAAACAACACTGTAAATAATCATCTTTCCCCACCCAGGACAATGCATTTATCAGATTGTCTCAGACATGGGAATGTTTTGGTAAGAAGGAGGCATGGAAAACAAACCTCTTCCATCTAAACAATTGCAATATTACCAAGAAAATAAAATACATTTTCTTATCCAGTTAGGTCACGTGAATGCATATCTATGTGTATTTGTTTAATATTCTTTTTTGGCTCTGTAACTGATATGGTCCTCAGAGCCACTGGAAACCATGCTGCTGTTGTTGTGTTAACGAGTTAACATTGGTTTACTAGCCCCTGTCACTCACTGGCATTGTGCTGTGGGTCAAAACAAACATTAGATACCTCTAATGCTTCCCAAATTAGCTTAATTCAACCCAGAATTGAATAAATCTACTTACAACAGATCATGTTGTAAGTATCAAGACTTACCAAATTAGTAACGTCAACATTAAACTGTGAGGATGTAAACAGAAACTAAATGTGAGCCACATTAACTGAATATTATACTCATCATGGAGCACATTCAAAGTACACGGCTCAAATGCATTAGCTATGTCACTAGTGCACCTCCTTCACCAGCATATATATAGTATTGCCACCTTTTTATTTTATTGTAGATTGTAAAGTGTTCCAGTTATGTTTCAAAGACTTAACAGTGAGTTGCAGCAAACACATGCAGATCAGGGAGTGCTATAATGCCAACAAATACAATAAATAGTAAGAATTGTATTTACAGCACCACTTATGTGACACTGAGCTAGTTTATGTAAATGTTTGCAGAGGTTTGCTGTATGAAATCAATCTTCACATACAGAGACCCAGAGCTCTGCTTGTAGCACGCTGAGGCTAACATCACGTCACCTCAACTTACTCATTAATTGTTGACCAACCAGTCTTTTTCCCCCTACACATCGTAATTCAAGCACCGTGGGGTGTTCGGTGGATCGCGTTTCCCTGTCGACAGGGAGGCCTCTACATTTCCATATATCCCACCATGCTGTTTCATCACAGGCTCATCTTGGAACACCAAAACAGACCGTCTCTCTTATGAGTCAGCGTGCGCAAATGGATTTTCCATCTTGCTCTTCACAGAGAGGGAGCGTCTATCCCTATGCGCTCGCTGTGATGTCGAAGCACAGTTCGCCATGCACAGCGATGTTGGCACCCACTGAATAGACAGTGTCATCCCAGCCCCGGAGGAATTACGTGTGTGTGTGTGTGTATATACCCTCTTTGTTCAGAGACGTCCCACGGCATCTGGCAATAGTCAGGCCCCTTGCGTTCCTTTATGGAGACAAGTGTGTTGTGCGATCAGATTTCTCGAGCATCATTTATTAAATCAAGCAATGCATCATTGCGATCTGTCGTGTGCTGAGGGAGCTGTTGGCGGGAGACAAGAGGCTCGGTGTGTTTGGCTGGGGAGGTGCTAAGCCTGCACTTTAAAAACCATCCACATGCTTAATGGTGCATGGGAAACCTTTTTGTTTCTCTAATATATTTTAATCTTTTAATTATCGCCTCAAATAAACCAGCAGTGTAACATGGCATGTTTTGGTGTCTGTAGGCCTACACTGGATAGTTAGCTGAATAGATATGTACTGCAACACAGTTGATACTGTGCTTTATGTATCGGGAAGAGAATTGCCATGACATAACAGACACTGCTATCTGCTCGCTAGCATTGATAATGCTGTGTCTACAGTGATATCTGCCTCCGGAAAGGTGGACGCAAGTCAAAAGAATGGGATAGCTTTAAGAAAGCGACAGCATGCAGTTGCATCTTTGGACCAGAGGGGGCTGACAGTTTGTTCAGCTATAAATCATATGTCATATGTACAAGCCTGTCCTCTGCTATATAGTATAAGGTGAATAAACAAGCTAATAAACCAACAACAAAGAGGGAGAGAGAAAGTAGGGTGAGTGATGCTAGTTTATCCTCTCTCGCATTGCTCTGCACTGCCGGTGCCTCATCATAGGGAGATCACAGGCTTCCTCCTGTCACGTACAAGTAGGTGCCCATCATTTGCTCGATTGGTGCTGATCCTGCTTTGCTTTTATTGAAAATGATTCTCAGTCCTGCAGCGTGTTATATTCCTTCCATGTAATCGAGCACATGCCAAAGTCATTCACGGTATCCTGACACACAGCAGAATATTTGTTATTGCAAAGTGTAACCGTAAACTGTAAAAATACATGATAATAGCGTTTGCTAAACATTACCAACATTTACACACATAATGGCGGCTCACGTTTTCCACAAGAACTGTATCTTCTAAGGTAAAGAATTACACACGCTACACATTCAGCAGCTATAAGGTTTAGACAAATTCTGCTAAAGTTGGAGCTGTGACAGCTGGGAGCTTTACAACCAATCTGAGTTGACCCGAGTTGAACCTATAAACTATACACCTCAGTGGCGCCCCCTATCATTTGGACTCTGCTGGTTCCCATTAGCTGAGTAACAGCTGGGTGTAAATTCAAAGGACATTTTTAATCATGCAAGATTAAAATGTATAGAGAGTTATATAGTTATGCCTATATCATATTATACTTTCAGGGGTGATTCTAGGATCAGACCTTTAGGGTGTGCTCAGCCCATAATGAGAATGTGATCTGTAGGCCTATACAAAGATGTCTAAATCACAAATATCACTATAGGCCAATCAATCAATAATAAACTATAATGAACATGTTTCTTATGTTTCTATGTTTGCATTTGCAATGGCATGTCTTATTAAAACATTGGTGAGGGGACATGTTAAGCAGGGGGTCTATTTTAGCATCAAACACTTCCTTTTCTTGCATTCTGGTAAATGTCTGTTCACCAATTTGTGACTTTTAAGCACCAATTTCTGGTGGAAATGTCTAAAGCAAAATACAAAATTCTGGAAGAGGTGACAGTTTAAAATATATTTAAATATTATGCAAGGGCTGAAGCATTCTGTATTGCTTTCAAATTCTCCCCCGAAAAATTGTATGTTTGCACGTTTTTTTTTTACGGATGCTGAAAATAAATTAAGGGCCCTAAAAGAGTCTAAAAATGCCCATGTTTCACATATTGTTCATGGGGGATTATCTGTATCACCTCATTAGCAGGTATTTATTATTATTATAAAAATAAAAATCAACACCCTCTAATAGACACCTGATTTGTCTAATATTAATTTAGCTCAGGTTTAGTTGGCCCGGGGTTCTAAACAGCACTGAGGCAGACGATCCTCCCATTCCTGTGCCTTTACACTTATCAGGTCTTTATACTGGGAATTAGACTGAGCAGGAGGGCAGGAGGTGACAGTGACTAATGTTCTGAGCACTCACAGATTGTGTAAGTAATGGGGCTCTTTATTGCATTCACAGCCCTATCACTGCAAACAAGCCTTCCCCCCACTTCTCAAAAAAAATCCATACAAATTCCCCCACATGAGATGGGTCCTGCAGAAACAAAGAACTGGCCCTGGTTCTAAGGTATATAGCAAACAGTGAACTGGAATAGGCAATTTAAAATCAATATCTTATAAATAATAAAATAATGAGTGTTTTCCTACCTGCGATGGCATCATCTAAATATCACTAGGGTCCCTCGTTGCTTCACAGCTGGGCTGCGATGACAGGCAGAGAGAGAGAGAGAGAGAGAGAGAGAGCTGGGGTGCTTTGACCAGGGATTTCTCACCATCTATCTGGAGGAATCAGGGCTCTCACTGCCTCTCTTTCAATTTTAATACAGCAGCACGCTAGCCACATGAGGTTTAATAAAATAGCACACACTGCCTGTTGAGCCAGGTGCATCTTCAATCCCTTCATATTCTAGGTAAATCCCATAGAAAGGTGTTGAGGAGACATGGAGTGAGAGGCACAAGGCTGGGGGTAGAGTATGGGGGGAAGGGGGAGGGGTGGGCTGATGTCATTGTGCATGTATGTGTGTGTGTGTGTGGGGGAGGGGGGAGGGGGGGTATCCATCTTCCGTATTCTACTTCCTTTCTTGTCGCCACGGTGGATCGCAGATGTAATCTTACACTGAACATTGTAGCTTCTGTACATTTCAATGCTGGAGTTTAGATTATCTGCAAGGTGATCTGTGACCTGATCCTTTCTGTCAACAAACACATTGTTAGCGATGGCTGAGGATGCAGTATACAGTGTGTTTATGTTCTAATAAGATCAGGAGGAATCATGGGTATTAATTAACAATCCTTGCTAGAGATTTGCAGCAGAAAAAAAAATCAAGTTGACATCTACAACATTTGAAACAGTAATTGTCAATACTAAAACAGGTCATACTTAGCTACCATAAGTAACATTCTGTTAGGATAATAATAAAAATAGTATATTGTCTTACAACATACCAGTACATTACAGTACCTAATTAACAAAGTGTTCATTTTCTAAGAGTTTATTAAGGACAGAAAAAAGAGAAGGAAATGTGTACAGTATGTCACCTTTCCATTTCCCCTTCGCTTTATATCATTAAGGCTGCTAACTTTTATGACCTGCTCCTCTTTCTCTCGAAAGGGGGGAAGATGAACCGCACCATCTATCAAACAACGATAACTTCTAAACCCCGCAGGTTTTTCCTCCTCTATTTTTTTCTTCTATAAATATTCAATCTGGCTGAGGGATGATTCTACGTGTTTTGTCGGGTTATAATTTTACTTTTATTTCAAAGTCAGACACTGGAAAATGTGCCGTTTCAAAAAGGTAATTAATGTCTCTATCGTTCTCTCTCTATCTATGTCTCGTGTTTGCTCATCTCTTCCCATCTGGATCTTATTATGGACAGGATTCCTCTGATAAGGACGTCAGAAGCACGGAGAGCAGGGAACGTGGTGTGGACACAACCTATACGCACTAATGCATTCTGGGGGAAAAGAATGAATGGAACAGAGTCATGTCTACAGTTCATTTGTGATGTAAAGACTAATCTTACTGTCTTCACATAATGTGCTCAACTAAACTAACAGGATCACAGATGCTCAACCGGTCCAGTAAATCAGTATTGACTGTGAAACCAGATACATTTAAAGAGTTGCACCCGAAAAGCTGAGCTGTAAAGTAAATAACAGGACTGCAGTGTGAGGAGACACATCAATGCAGATGTTAATAACATTGATAAATGTAACATCTTTAGGCCTATACATTTTGTGTTTATGTAAAAATAGCCCACGGCCTTTGCTGGCTTACAAAGATGCTTTTGGAACACTAAATGTTAATGTTTAACGGTGCCCCCTTTCACCCTCACTCAGCTCCTTGACGACTACAGGCTCAGAGCTGGGGCTGAAGTTACATTTTAAAAGTGTGCTAGTACTGCTACACAAATACTGTAGCCTACAATGATGATCTTAACCGCAGGTACACTTCTGAGGGATTGCTGCCTTGGCCAAGGTCACCAAGTGTTCAAATGGTGACCCCTGCATGACCCTCAGCCTCTCTGGCCTGGGTGCTTTGACTAACATATTTATTGGTAGATTGGGACAAATCAGTTAGCAGGAGAGATATATTCCCTTAGTGTAAGATTGTCTCTATGACATAAGTCCTTCTGAAGTGCCCTTGAGCAATAACTGCACGCCTATGTACCTATACCTACAAACCCCTGACACAGTTAATGCAGATGTAATGGATGTGAATTTATAGCAAATCTCTTCCACCCCTGCACAGTAAATCTGTTTTACGCGCATCGCTTTAAATGTATCTTACCTTGACAGTTTACCTAAGCTTATTACACATCGCTATATGCAATATGTTGCTATCAGAACAAGTAGGAGTGAAGCAAACGTTATTGTAAATGATACTCCTTCTAGCGTGACAATGTTTGGCCCAGGGCCAGTCGACATGTTTTATTTAATAATGTGGGAATTTTCTAATGTTTTGCTTTCATTATGGGCGAGGAGGCTAGCGTTGAAAACAGGAACAGAAAGCCGTTTGCTCTGAAGCCTGAACTTTATCTCCAAACACACTGTCAGATGCAATATGAGCATCTGGATTCAAACGGAAGCCTCTTTTCTTTTTACAGAATATCTGCTTAATGCAGCCTTATTCTGATCTCCCTCTCTCTCTCATTTATCCGTACGCCAGAAGCCATGGAACGTCAGCGGTGACCACCCGTTTCAGTCCAGGCCTCTGTTCTGGCTCCCTGGGTCTGGAGATTTAGGGCGTCAGAGGAACTAAAGCCAGAAGCTGTGGGGGAGTTTTTCAGAGGCTGGGATGAAGAGTGCGGCTCAGGAATCTTGTCATGAGGAGCGCCACATGAGGGACAGGAGAGAGGAGGAGGGATAGGGGAGAGGGGACATGGGGGAGGAGAGAGAGTAGAAGGGAGAAGGGGAGAGGGGAGAGGGGAGAGGGGAGAGGGGAGAGGGAAAGTGCCAGTCTAGGTGATTCAGACCAACTGCCACATCAAAAATGCGGACATTAGATCTGATTGGATGTGGTGTAGGTCTAATATCGATTTTAAGGACACTCCTAACAGCCCTAACAGTTTAGAAATGAAGACACCCTCACAGATATGAAGACATAAAAGCGTCAAGCCATACGTTAAAGGTATGGATCAACTTTATGGCAACTTCACTCAAGACTTCTTTCATTAAAGAACCCAAACCCTTATAGTCACGGAGCTATAGAGAGAACAGTGGAGCTATGCAGATCTGGAGCTACTACTGGAGTGCAATGCATGTTGGGAGGAGCCACAACCACTGCTTTCCCTCAATGGGTGAAAAAGAACAACATTTGTCTCACGGTAGCAGATTGTTGAGAAATTGTCCGCATTTCACGTGGGGGTCGGATTTCATCTGAGTCCCAAAGCAGATGTGCCCGGGAGGCATGGGCCCTTCAGGTTGCTGGGCGAACGCCCACATATGACTGGGTGTCGGGGTTATGTTCAGGGCTCAGAGGTCAGCGCAAGGTCAGGGTTACATTCAGGTTGAGGTCACGGTGAGGTTAACTTGGGCAGCCTCTTAGGATGCTGTTCACCTCAATGTCCAGGTAATGAAGGATATATCATGTAGTGGTTAGCAAATACTGTGTATATATATTAAGATGTCAGAATTTAATTGGGATTAATCACAATTAATCGCATACGTAATTAATTTCGATTAACAAATCACATATATTTACCTGTTTATTTATGTATTTATTTAACCTAAAAAAAATTCTCTCCTTGTGGTATATTTTTATAACAAGATATGACAGCTTTATGCTAATGTTTGTATTTATTTTATTTTGAAATTAAATTAAAAAGATTTGTGATTTATTAATTACAAAAAGCATGCGATTAATTATGATTATTTGTGATTAAATCCTGACAGCCCTAACAAATATACCAAATATACAGTGTATATATATATATATATATATATAACATTTTATACATGGTGCTTCACAAGGGTTTAGCTATAATGCGTAAAAAGACATTTCAAGATTGCAAGATAATAAAATACATAAAACACAAAAGTTTTCTCCGCACATCAGACATCAAAGTGCAATGTTTGCACGTCAGATGAAAGCAATGGTGAACATACAAGTTTTAAGTCTGAAGTTGCGCATGTCTCAGAACTTATGTAAGTTCTTAAGTTATTTGTTTGTAACTTAATGCTGGAGGACAGCTTTCTCTGGGGACAGTTAGCAGATATATTATATTCATGCAATACACCAATGTTGCCCAAAGTGAGGGTCAATATCCCTCAAAGGCTTGTCCATTAACAACAACATTTTATACATAATCTTTGTGGTTATTGTGTTTATTGTACCGTTATACAGCACATCATCATAGTAATAGCAGTACTTAATAGTGAGTAACATTGTGTGTATGTTAATGCATGTATAAAACATAGCAGGCATTAATAATCTACAACACTTTAACAGAAACATGTAAGTCTTATCCCAGGGGGAAGTTGGGGCATAATTGTTTCTTTAAGGCCACTAAAGAGTCACTCAAATCTCCAGGACCTCCAAATGATTTATGTGTTCAAACCTATGATTTATTTTATAAAAGCCATGAGAACTGTTATTGATGTTGCTAGGGCATTTGGTGCCAGTTGACGGTGATGTCACACTTGGCGGTCAACACTGTTTTTTTGGTACCCCCCTGTTCCAAAAGCATGCTGGGAAACCCTATACTAGATGGGACGAGTGCACATGTGTCGTCCTGTGGGGCACAGACAGTGCGTCATATCAGACGGTTTCCCTACCGTGCCCCCCAACGCCCTAACCCCCCAACCCAACTCTTGCACAAGGCTGCGGCAGATCCAGTTCTCATGTCGGCCCCCAATAATACTCAAATCCTGCTTGTCAGAGATGCGTTAGATACACTAGCTCTGAGACTAGTGCTGTCAGGCTATGAGCCAGCCCTCAGACTGGTGCTAGGCAAAACAGGCATATATCTACAGCTCCAGAACGTGTGTGTGTGTGTGTGTGTGTGTGTGTGTGTGTGCGTGCGTGTGTGTGTGTTTACGGCACTAGCAAATGTGAATGTGTCTACACTCGACAAATCCAATTAGTGTTTCCGTGGCTGCGCGAAGCGGTAATATTAAGTGATAACCTAATCTGATCATTGTCTGTGCAAAATGATTTTCACAGACGAACACATATTTGACGGGGGGTATAATTTAATTGGGCGTGCTTGTGAGTGCTGACATCTTGAAGCTAACAATAGGATGTTCTGTGTCTTACAGGATCGCAGTGTGGCTTCGTCAAAGGTTATGGAACAGCCTTGGGCGGCGGTATTCAAGAATGCAAAAGAGAAAAAAATAGAGAGAGAGAGAGTGTGAGAGAGAGAGAGAAAAATGGGCGGTTGATATTCCACCAATTCATTATCCCTCCTTCATGCTGTCTCTCTGTTTTATTAGGAAAGCCAACCAGAGGCGTTCTCAGGCTTTGCGAGGCTTAAGATCTCATAAAATGAACTGTCACCTGTTTAGTTATTGGGTGCTTACAAATAACCAAGATGCAGAACTTGAGAAAGTACCGGTCCCTTAAACCCTTTCTTGCAGGGAAGAATAAGCTCCTTTCAATGCATTATTAATATTTTGCCTAAACTGAGTCTGGACTGAACAGTGAACCGGATTAGCAAGGAATTTAATATAAAATTCATGCTTTCTTGTCTCGCTCTGTCTCTAGCATTTATTTATTTATTTTTCATATTATTTATTTTATTCTGGTTGTGTGTCTGTTGTTGGTTAGAAAACCACAACATTCCTCAGAGCAATGACAAACTCACAAACGCATATGACAGCCCGGGTAGGACTATAAAGTGTGTGGCCCTGAAGATTGCCATATGTTATTATTTAAAATGATATTTTCAGAAGTAAATTACTTACAAGGCATTATGCAAAACTAAGCTGCTCTGTGGTGACAATTTCACGGGTTGTGGCCCCATAAGACATCACTATACCTGGTTTGTGTTTAACTCGTTTAATAATTTCAAGGAGTGTGCCGTATTGATTAAATGACATCCTAACAACCAGATGTCTAATACATCGGCCAAACGTAGGAACAGAGAAGAAAAAAGTATGGCTTGAAGTGACAGATTAGAGAGGGTGTGGAGAGAGAGAGAGAGAGAGAGAGAGAGAGAGAGAGAGAGAGAGAGAGAGAGAGAGAGAGAGATTGTCGGGTCATTTGGCGTAGAGAAACCCAGGGCCGTCCCTGACAAATTTATGTTAACAAGCAAATTAGCCACAGCGGGACGCTCCGTGAGCGATCAATAGGCCCAATGAAAAAGTTGTTGCTGACCACATAGTGCCTGAGATGTAAACTGTCAGCCCAGAACCGTCCCCCCCCAACCTCCCCAGCCCCCCGTCCCGTCCCCAAGGCCAGACCAACAATAACCTACAACTGAGCGAGACACAAAAGGTATCGACACGGAGACTGCCTCAATTTCCCCAGACAACGGAGGCCTGTCACATCAAACTGGCTATTAGTCACAAATTCTGCCCGCCACTGATCTACCCCACCTCCTCCTACCTTCCCATCACCACCCCCACCCTCCTCCTCTCTAGGGGGGGGGCATGTCAACTTGAAAGTTGTGCCGCAAGCAAAAGGACATCTGGTACCACTGTAGTGTGTGTTGAATACAAGCGGCACGGGAGCTGCCTGGCTGATAAAGGAGAACAAACAGGGCCACTTAAGTCCTGTCAGGCCTTGTTAGGGGAGAGGGGCAGTGACAAAAGGAGAAACATATTAGGTGAAGAGGCTGTTTATTATCGCACGTTCGTAATGGAGCACAGTGTGTGACTTGGCGGTCAATGTCCTTGTGAAAGGCATTGAACTTCTGTAAATGTTTGATGTTTATGCCAAAATACACAGTATGCCTGTACAAGTGAGGTTGCACTTGCCACATCAGTGTGTCATTATTTAAAGAAATATTTGCAAAATGTGATATTTCTTTTCTGTTTTATTTTGGCTTACATCCACCCGCCTGGTGAATATCATGCGTACCTGGCGTCTTACTTCATATCTAAAAAAACACATTTATCTAATGTGTCATGCCCCCTTCTCCAATGTCCTACTGTTTACATTCTCTGTGTTGC
The DNA here is from genome assembly GCA_027564755.1 of Amblyopsis hoosieri. NCBI lineage: Eukaryota > Metazoa > Chordata > Actinopteri > Percopsiformes > Amblyopsidae > Amblyopsis > Amblyopsis hoosieri. The sequence goes on from JAODUE010000002.1 coordinate 274,348, forward strand.
GTGTGTGTATCCAGTGCCATGTTAAAGCGTATGAGCGCCACAGCACAGATGTAGGCGCCTAATGAGTTATTCCTGCCTCATGCCAAACGCAAACGTCTCATTGTCTAGCAGCCCCCCCCCACGTATGTGTGTTCACGTGTGGTTATACTGTACGGTATGTGTGTGTGTGTGTGTGTGTTTTCTGATCCAACATGGCTGTCGGTGGCATGCGTGCAACCTTGTAAATTTCAATCAGCGTCTCACCGCGGGGCGCCAAGGTTCGACTTCATCTCCCTCCCCAGCGAACAGGTGGCGACAGATCGGACGCCGCTCGCCCTCTTCCCCTGCCCCTCTTCCCCCCCACCGCCATCACTCCTCCGTTAATTGCCCCCAGTGTCCATAACAAGAGGCTCGTTTGCCCCGGTTAATGTTTAATGTGGCGACACCCCAAATCAATGGGTGTTTAACAAAGACATGCAGGCGTTGCTGCATGGTGAGCTATATATCAGCCAGCTGGGAGGAAGGAAGTGTCACATCACTCTTCCGGTACAGAGGGGAGAGTTAGGAACATATTGTTTAGTTAATCAACTTGGACAGGGGAGTAGATTTTGAAGCATTTTTAATGAGCTACCTACACTAGCGTTATTCTCACTTGAGTTTATGGAGGGGATAGATGGGGTCTGTGGAATGCCATACTGAAGACTACAGGCCTAAATAATGGAATTTACAATTGTGTGTGAGTACAAATGTAATAACAACATAACAATAATAATAATAATAATAATAATAATAATAAAAACTAAACCTGCAAGAAAACAAGATAATAAAGAAAATCTGAATATTAATGAATGAAATATTTTGAACTACTTGAAGTAGCCCACCATACGCATACACATATTATATGGAATACAGTTTATATTATATTGTCTTTAAACAACCTGTTATATATATGTTAGTACAATGGTAAATCGAGCATTTTATTTTAAGTACATTCGTTATAAAATAAATATTTAACAGCAACAAAAAATGGAACCAGCGAGGGGGTATTTAAAACGAGACGCTGTTAGTCTAGCACGTACACATGTTTTGAGGACAGCTGTTTTTAAAGGACTAGTTATGAGTCCGTTGCATTTTCCTCGTGATCGCAGCCAAACCATCTGGGAAGGGATCTGCAATAAAGATGAGATCGGGCAGTGGCTCAAAAAAAAAGAAGAAAAATAATAGCGGAGGGGAGATCAATTTTCGAGGCGAGGCTTTGGCACGTTTAATTAATTCATGCGCCCTGCTCCCTCCCTCCCCCTACCCGTTAGGATGAAGGAGATGAAAAGAGGACCCCAGTCCAGTGACCATTAGGGAGGGACACTGCAGCCGATCAATCACCAATCATTCAACGTGATGGCCCAACCTTCATTGGGTTGGTACTGTGCCACAAGGTGGGCATGGTGGGACTCTGTGTGTGTGTACATGTAGCTTTAGTCAGAACATTTTTATTGATGTTTGTGTGCTCATGAACATTCAAAAGATGTTTATAACTTGCTTCCTTCACCACACACACACACACACACACACACACATCCAGTCCTTAGTGGACCCGGCAGGCTTTGAGGGATCCCTGAGGTTCATATTGGCCCCATTGACAGGCAACAGAGAATAGCCCATCTTACAATGTGCTCAGATTGGCCAAGCTATTAGCAGACCTACACATGTGAACAGTAATAGGTTCTGCCTCTGTGCAGGCCTTCACTACACATCACCTGGAGTTCTGACACTGCATTAAGCAAACATAGAGGATGATGGAGCTTATTCTGATATGTCAATTGTTGGAATTATTTTCAAACACATAATAAAAACTCAAAATTAAATGTAAGGAAGAACCAGCTATGTTCATAAAAAGCTTGCAAAATAATTGGTATTATCATCATTGTTATTATTATACTAATAATAATGATTATTATTAATATTATATATTTAAAATGAGACGCCATTCATCTATAATAATAATAATAATAATAATAATAACAATAATACAATTAATAATAATAATAATAATAATAATAATAGCAATAATAATAATAATAATAATAATAATAATAATAATATTATTATATAAACATTATCCATAATACAATATAATAAAATACAAATAAAGTGTCAGGTACCCTGCTAGACAATCTGCTAGCAAGGAGAGCCATATTCCCCCTATCCAACAGCAGAGATCCCACACCGTATTGGAAGCGCTGCTGGAATACCCTATTAGGAATGAAGCAGGGCGGTAGAAGGGAAAAGGGGCTTTACTTTAAATTGAGCAGTGCCAACGCACATTTATTGGCTGTAATGTGGTGCGGGCGACCCCCTGCCACAATATGGGAGCTCTGCGGGCCGGTGAAGCCACAGCGAGGGGACATAATAACCTTTTTAAGGACGCAGCGCACCACCGGCTCGCTGGAATAAAGACTTCACAGTTTTGCAGGCGGGAAAACGGAGGGCCTTGCCCCAGATGAACATAATCTGTTGTTATTATGCCGTTAATGCGTTTTCGCTTTGCACGCTGATCTCCAAAACACCCGACACCACACAAAGAAAAGAATAAAAAACATTTGTAATGTTTCTTGTAAAAACAGAAGACATTTTAAAACATGTTAAACCTGTGGACATATGGACATAAATGGATATTTTATTGATACTAGTAGCAACAAGCCAAAATTAAAATACACTTTGTATTTCTATCTGCACATTTATTTCAGCCTGCTTGATCAGCTGTCATTTCCCACAATCCCTTTCACCCAGTGTGCTGACGACAAGCGGTTCATGTAGCTGCTCTGCTCTGCTCTGCGACCAATCGACCAGGTCATTGATTAACACATTGGAAATATTAACTGGGGATCATCCATTCCACACGGTTATATCGTTTCCTTTACAGTGTCACCAGCCCAACTGGCTGGGGAGGAGCCAGGGAGATGCAACACCTCCACCATTAGCATTCTAATTAAGAGGCCATCAGATAATGATCCATCACTGCAATCACTTAAGTAGGAGGCACCCAGCAGCATACAAAGGTGATTATTCTGCTCTAACGCTTATGCACACGCACACACACACATGTGCGCGCACGCACACTCATACATACACACACTGTTTAATAACAAACACATCATTTTTAAATGATGATTTTTTTACAGTGTATTTTCCTTAAATTATTTTAAGAATTTAGATTACAAACACCCTTAAAATAAATAAATCCAACACAATGTCTGGACCCATGATTTATAATATTTATAATATACTGTATATATCAGTAAATTATGACAACAATTTCAGAGGTGTTCATGACTAAGTTATACTGTTCATTTATGAGTTAATTTAGCTATTGTGACCTTTGACCCCCGAAAATAGGACCATTGTTAAAATGAAAACACATAGAAGTGAATTCTATTCCACAGTCTAAAAATCTAAACAAAACAAAAATGCAGCCACACCAGTTATCCTCTGCCGTGTGCGATGGGTGAGCGCTGCACCCGTAGCTGGGAAGCGGCGGTGATAAATAAACATGCTCTCTGTTTGGCAGCATGTCAGCTGTAGTGTTTTATGAAGCAGCGTGTTATACAGCCATTCACATTAGCTCCATAAAACGCAGAGAGGCCACCGCTTGTGACCCATCCCCCTGCGCCACCATCGCTGCATGATCATGCAGAATCCACACGGCTTTGATGTAGGAACTATATCAGCGGGTTCACGCTGGGGGCTGTGGGATTGGGATTGGGGGGGGGGTGGGGGGTGGCATTGATTGAATTTTATATCGTTGTTGTTGAAGATCTTAGCATGACAGAATTTATAACCTGGAGAATAATAATATCATATAAAACATGACAGGGCCAAATAGGGGCCCCAGCCTCTGGTGTAACGCCTACATGCACACGCACACGCACGCATGCACACACACACACGCACGCACACACACACACACACACACACACACACACACACACACACACACACACCAATGCAGGGGTTACCCTATCACAGCCATGTTCTATTGCAGATGTATTGGATTTCATTATTTTCTTTTCAGAATATGAGACATTGGTGTTTGACATGCGATGCAGGGATCAATATGAATTCATAAGCCACATGTAATGGATTTTATTATGCCCTGGTATATTGATGGGCCTCATTTTCTCAGCTGAAGTCTCATGTTTTCTCAAATATCATAAACCTGGAAATGATTTAATGTGCAGGTCACAGCATAAATTAATTTAGTAAAATATATCTACAGTATAACAAAACCAAAATGCAGTCATTGTGTGACATTAGTAGCAAATTGATCAACTGAGGTCGATGTGTGGATGAGGTGTAGTTAGTAAATTATTAATACAAATAAATTAGATAGATATGCACATATTACACATTGTAGACATTTACATGCACACTACGTGTAATGCATTTAAATCAGTTTGGAAAATATATTTTACCCTCATCATCATCATCATCATCATCATAATATAAACGTATGGATGTCACAATTGTTTTGTACAATTAAATCAAGAGGTTTTAATTGGAGCATTGGTCCAGAGAGAGATGCTGTACACCAAATTCAAATCCATGGCACAAAATGCTAAACCACAATAAAAAAAAACCTTGGTGTAATATTTGATCCTAATTTGAATTTTGAATCTCACATTAGTAATATTACTGAGACCGCCTTTTATCACCTTAGACATATTGCTAAAGTGCAATCATTTCTCTCATAGGCAGACACAGCATCTTTTATAGATAGATTACTGCAATGCTCTCTTTTATTGTCTACCTAAGAAAGCTATAACTAAATTACAGATTATTCAGAACGCAGAAGTCCATGTACTTAGACCAAAAGCTGAGCACACATCTCATCTGTCCAAATGCACCGGTCAGTTTGAGATTTGAGTTTAAGATTCCTTTATTGGTCTTCAAATCAATCAAAGGACTAGCACCTGGATACTTGTCAGATATGTTTTAATATACAGTATGCTCCCACCAGATCCCTCAGGTCCTCTGACAATGGCCGCTTAGTTCTTCTGTGAACACTTTTAAAAGAAATCTTAAGACTCACCCTTTTAGCTTAATTTTGTTTATGTTATTCATCTGTTTTTATTATGTATGTATTATTGTTTATATCACAGCTATATTGTTGTACCTTAATTGTATTGTTTTATTTTTCTTAATGTTTTGTTTTATCGTCCTGTTAAGCTAGTCTGGTGTAACCAGACATCACTTTCACCAACACCAACATCATCATCATCATCACCAGCATCATCATCATCATCAGCATCATCACAATCATCACCATCATCATCACTACCATCACATCACCATCATCACCATTATAACACACATACAGACACTTATAACTTCCTCGTACACACATGCCCACACACACAAAGCAGACCTTTCCATACTTTTCACTTCCTCTCTCTCCAGTGCACACACACACGCACACACGCACACACACACACACACACACACACACACACACACACACACACACACACAGATCTTGGCCCAGGCCTCATGCTATTGCAGCTTGTGGAAAGTGGCATGTCGTTGACCCAGCACAAGTATTGAATTGAGACGTGGCCGCCTCAGGCCATGTTCAGACTGCTCCATTCTGGCCTGAGGACGACAAGCCATTAAAGAGATGAGTCGAGAAAATGTCTCCCTGTGATTGCCACTGGAAGCCATTACTGGCACACACAGCAGCAGCATAGCACCACTGGAGACCGCACCGGGGGGGGGGCCCCCCCCGCCCGCGCGCGCGGCCCGCGCGGGGCCCCCCGCGCCCCCCCCCCGCCGCCCCCCCCGCGGCGCGCCCCGCCCGCCGGCGCGCGCGCCCGCGCCCCGCCCCGGGCGCGAAGGGAGAGATACAAAGAAACCTCCAGAAACAAATAGGGACTTGAGTGTCCCAGGAGACTAGCCCTAGCTCTGTGCA
>JAODUE010000002.1:282888-296289 GCA_027564755.1 Amblyopsis hoosieri
ACGGCAGGGCAGGGGGTGTCTTCCCCCTCCATCCAGTTTAGGGGATCTTTCTCTCCCTGCGGGGACAGGAAGCTGTGATGGGACACGTGCACGTAGGCGCGCACGCACCTGGTTGACACGCGTGTATGAGAACGCTCAGAAGATCAGATGTGTAGATACATGAGGACCGTTGCTGTGACAGGGCAATCGGAGGTTATTTTGACCTGTTTTGGATTTAAACACCAGGAGGTGAACGACACTCCCACACCTGAAACTGCATGTTGATCCCAAGGGACAGTTTGCAGTCATTTTGTGTTTTGCAGGGCACTATATACACAGTGGGACAATTGGTTGTCCCTTTAAAGCTTGCAAATATGTAAACAAACATTGTAAAGTTGATTAGTAAAAACTAAAACAGTTATTAAGTTCATAATAACTAAGATTGTAAATATAGTTAATGCAAGTAATTATATTATTTTCCTCTGAATGTTTATGGGTACAGAATGAAAACATATATTTGCGTCTTTCACACAAAGAAACTATAACTAATCACTGCCTTAAAGCATCATTTGAAAAGCCCCATTAGGTAAGACATTGCCCAAAAACAGCTACGTTTGTTTAATTTGGGTCCTCAGAAACACACTGAGAAATGCACTGATCCCATCTTAAGGCCACTAATTGCGTGAAGAAACGCAAATAATCTGTGTTCAAACAAGGCCGTCTATTATGCCGAGGCAGAGAGGGATATAGTTGTCTGTTTTTAGATGTTAAAGTGGTAATTAGTGTTTCTCAGATTTAATTGCTTCTTTAGTTTCATATAAGCCCCCTTGCCTTTGAAGATGCAATTAACAAGGTAAACTTTTCCGTGCATCCCAGGACTTTCCCACCAAAAACATGCATTCTCTGAGCCAGTCACAGTAATATCTGCTCTAATGAAATATTGCCATTTCTGTAACGTCTGTGAAAAGGCCAGGGGGGTACATATGGGAATTGGTTAATCTAGGTAGTGGTGGGTGGCTGGGTTTGCAGGGTGAGGATTGGGGTGGGGGTTGGTTTGAGCGTATGAAGAATGAACTCCTTAAATCCTGAAGTGGCTATCTTGCCTCTGAGTGGTATCATCATCACCTTCATCATCGTCATCACACAAACCCCTCTCTACTGGTGTGGAGAGGCAAAATAATTGGATTCTTTCCCACAAATAACGCCTTCACCCTTGAGCTTAATTAACCAGACAGACTGCAAGGCCAGGGTCCTTTCTCCTACACTCTAGCCTGCCTCTTCGACAGAAGAAGAAAACCCAGCTGTTATTGCCTATTGGCCTTTATTACCATGGCTCTGCAGTGATATAGGTTATTAGACCAGGTCTGTTTGGATGGTCATTTGAACTGGCGCCGGTTAGATTCACATCTATTACTAACTAACTAACTAACTAACTAACTAACGAACTAACTAACTAACTAACTAACTAACTAACTGTCTGTCTGTCTGTATATCATGTATTGGTCTATCTGAATATTCGATAGACTAGCTATATTTCAATCTCCTGTCAATACATTTGAATTATTCCAAATTAATTAAAAACATTTTGTGAAGTGACCGTTTGCATGTTATTCTTCCATATTTGCGTCAAACACATGGTTCTCAGACACACAACAACAACAACAACAACAACAACAACAACAACAACAACACAAACCTACAGCAAAGGGAAGGCTGGTGGTGTGTTGGGCGTTATAGATTCCCACACACCCACACCAGCCTTTGAGGCATCATTCAGTCTGGGAGAATACATGAATGACAGCAGTCAATACAGTAACAAATAAAGGGGTCTACACCACGTCCACAACAAACATGGCAAGCTTCAACAATCTATCACAGGTCAGGCGACGCCATACTGCACTGTTGGTCAACGCATTGACAAGGTCTAAAAAAAATCAAAAATAAAACAGTGGCTCCAATCTACCTGTATCTATGGGGATCGTGCACTGTGCTCCGTGGGTTTAAAGGGTTTACTTTATTACCGCAGGTGTTGTTTTATGGCAAAATGCAGCGTGCACGCAATGCCACCGTATTATAACTCTTCCTATGGTCCTTAGGGCCACTTTGTATGGAGGAGTTGCCATTTTTCTGTCAGCCCCCCCCTCCCTTCCCATCCCCAGCTCTAAAGCCTCATGTTTGTTGTTCCATTCCCCTTCTATGTCTCCCCCAGGAGCGCCCTCATTTTAATATAAATAGAATGCTTCATCATGCGGTGGCACAAACTTCCCCACGTTGCATTGCCCCGGTGGCATTAGCAGCAGAGGAGGGTGAGGGTCCTGCCGGGGGAAGATGAAGTGTCACGGCGAGGCAGCAGAAGGCAAACATGTTTGTTTGGATGTGGTCTGTGTGTCTGGCTGCCTAGCTGCCTGGCTGTCTGTCTGGCGAGCGCTTGTCTCCAAAGCAACGACGACGTGGCCAAACAACAGCACATCAGGTGTACTGCAGGCCTAGAAGCACCCGCAGTCTGCTGTGTAGACACACACATCATCTATTCGATATATATACACGATACAGCCCTGTGCATTTTGGGATTGTTGTGTGCCGGTTTGGCCACAAGGGGGACTGGGTGAGTGAAATCAGGTCCCCGTAAAAGCATGCACGCTTACTTAGGTGTGCCCAAGTGACAAGTATAGGCCTACTGGTTCTTCGTCCAATCACATGCCTCAAATTTGTGTTCAAACACACGTTTGCTAAAAGTAGCTCCTCTACTAATTCTGCTCAGGTAGGCTATGCTTGTTTACAATGCATGTGGAAACGCCCTGTTGGAAACGTAAAGGTTACAAATAAAGGCACGTACACATACTTCAAACTCTTCCCGAGTGACTGGACAACTGGTGAGAATGTTCTCATGTTTTAGGTGCCAGTATAGGGTGCTGAGATCTGAGAGAAAGGAGACTTCTTAGATGAGCTGTGGCGTGCCTGCCTCGTCTAATCAGATGTGCACAGCTGTATCCCAAATGCCAGAGGGATCATTTGATGAGACAGATTTCTTCAGCCCCTCTCGGCTCTGGATTTCTCCCGTCTCCTCTGTTGTGGTAAAGAGACCCCAAAAAAGGCCGACGGGGCCAGGGGAAAGCCTGGGGGCAGTAGCTGCCCATAGCCTCATCCCAAGCAGCACCACTGATATGCGCCTTGCTATCAGCAGTGCACACCTAAAGCTGCTGCCATTGACTAATTGTGCTTCATCTGGGCCCGGGATCCATCTTGGCTAACAAGAAAGCACTAGAGGTCTTCATTTAGCGATCAAGCCTGCGCTCCCTCGGGGAGTCTCCGACAGCAGCTGCCATCCTGTCTCCTCGCCCAATCAACACATCAAACGCCGGCCCTGATTCATTCACCCTCCCTCCCTCCCTCCGCCCCTCAGCCGGAGAGGCACAAGAAGGAAAGTTCCGGGATGCAGGAACCGAAGAGCGAAGCGAGGCACAGCGGTGAATACTGAGCGGCGGCTTTAGCCTGGGCCTGCGACTCTGGATTTACTAGGATATTTATTCTTTTATATCCAGACAAAAGAGATTGCACATGCCCTCTTGTGCTCGCCAGAGTCACTCCTGTAAACCAGCGAGAAACCAGAGCCAATGTAATGAGACCCTATCACAGAAGGTTCTCCACATTTGGCAATTATCCGGCATAAATTTAAACATCGACAAAAGCAAGGCATTAAGTCTGCGCTTAAATATCATGAGATGGGGTAGATGTGGATTGGTGTTTTAGGAGTTTCTGGCTAGTTGTTTTCAAATACGGTGTCAGCTATTTCACTGAAAAAAAAAACTGGAAACCTAACAAATTTCTGTTTGGACTGTGCTGTTTTATCTTCCTCAGGCATAAAATATTGAATAGTTAAAATAGTGAAAAATAAATTGGCCTGTTTGCTTATACTGCATATGCTGCTAATAAAAAACTTTTTAGTAATTTACTGTTGTACTATTTTGACTTTTGCTATTTGGTCGAATTGTACAAATGGTTGACATGTTCGTCACCATTTTAATATAGGCCTAATACATTTTGATTGAAAGGGGGGACTACAGTATTTACTCATTAGGAATTTTGCAATGAGGTGACAGGACTGACCCTGATCAGGGACTGTCACCAGGGAGTTGAGAGATACTGCGGCTGTTCTTTTTAAATTACCAGCAGGCATCCAATAATATGCACATAACACCAGCTTCCTATCCTCTGCAGGCAGGAGATCATGTGTTCATTAAAAGCCTGCTTTAGCATATGCTTTGATTAGATTCTTAATTACAGTGCCACATGACTCTGACGTCCTCCAGGAAATAAGGTGATATGAAGGAATTAATCCCGTTGATGGCTTGTGGATGTTGGAAACGTCAACATTGTGCACATATGGTATGGGTGGTCACTCAGCAGGTACAGTATATGTATTGTTGCTCTTGTAGTCATTCTAAATTTGCTGGCTGCATATATTTGCTACTTTATTATTATTTTTCCCCCGCTTTATTTCTTTGTGATCTGATATAATAATTCATAATTTGAGTAAGATGGAGGATTTCCAAATCAGTGGTTTGATTTGAATTTAAATATGATCAAATTTGTGAGAGGCTTTATATTTACACTGCCATCAAATATTTTCTTTCTGAAGACTCAATTCAGTGCATATACACATGCATTGTGTTAAGAGTATTTTGTCAAGTTACAAAATATACAGTAATCACAATAATGTCATATGTATTCCGCATGTATACATTTATCACAGCACTTCACTAACAGAACATTATACAATTGTTGTACATTTAATTAACATTAATACTGGTGTTTGTTTGAAAAGAAGATTGGACACAAACACATATTACTGAAATTCAATTGGTTGATTACTAATGGCACAATTAACAGGAGAATCTGCCACATTGGGGATTGTTTAACATTGAACTGATTGTCATCCTTAGTTAATGGATCTGTGCCTCCAAATCACCAATAATCAATAAGTAACATCTATTTGTTCCATTTAGTGGCAGCAAAACAATCAGCCGTTATTATGTATGAGGGACATGTCATATTATTTAAAGATTCAAGCAGAATAATGAAGCTTGTACAGGCAAGTAGTTACTGGTAAGTCTGTCCCAATCAATAAACCAGTAAAAAAAAAAAAGTCAATAAACATATGCGTAAATTGATTCTATCTTATTATTATCATATAAAACGACTAAATAATAATCAGTGATGCAGGCCAATATCCGATTAGTAATACAAACAAGTAAAAACCTTATATTTAAATATAGGATGATGTGGGTAATTCAAACATCCTTTCTTACTATTTTTAGGGTTTCTATTTGATCCCACTATGTTATACAATACATTTAGATATTGATTTCAACATTTAAACCTCAACATAAAAGATAATAGGCACAGAATCATTTTTATAGTAATAAGTGGTAAACGTTGAATTAGATGGGGAATTATTGGCTTGTCTGACTGGGAACAAGCCAAGGTGAGAAACAACACACCTTTGTGTTTGTGACTTCAGCACTATGCATGTATTTGATGTGTGTGTGTGTGTGTGTGTGTGTGTGTGTGTGTGTGTGTGTTTCACATGTGAACAGAGCCTCCAGACCTTGTGTATCTTTATGATACAGATTATTGTTTGTGTGTGTATGTGTACCCACAAGCATTCATGCCGTCTAGTTCAGCATCTCCAAGATGCCATTGGCAGCAATGGCAGTCCACCATCTTTTCCAACTGTAATTCACCACGCCCATGCAGATCTCCTCGCCTAATCCCCCTTGCCCACGATCCTGTCCAACTGGAGCTTGGTAATACGATCTGGAGAGGTGACTGGATGCTTGCAGGGTCCAACATCATTGCATTGCTAGTCTGCTGCCTGCCTGGCTGGCTGTAAGACGAGGAGCTGTTTTCCATGTGGGTCCTTAATGCCACTCTGGGCTTCATTTTGCAGATCCCCGATGTGCCACAGTGAAATCACAGGCCTGGACTCAAACCTGCTTGTTGATTTTAAGATTACTGGCCAACAACAGGTTTCCCCCCTAAACCCAGCCCTCCCTTGGTGTATGGGGAAACCCATGCACAGGGTGATATTGAGATGTCTCCCTCCCTGGGTTTTTCTGTGTCTCTCCACCCCCGGCTACATACAAGCGTTGACAGCTGCCAGTGCCACCGCGCTGCTGAGCAGGTTTTCAGCGGGTTCCCAGTTGGGCCCCCCTCTCGCCCAACCAGGGCACAGAGCCCCGGATCCAGACCTTTTTAAGTGATCATCCGTGTATCATAACAGATTAAGGGATGCTGCTGCTCTGGATTAGGCCTAATCTAACCTTTATCCGCTCCTATCTTCACCTGAAACTTGCAGCGACCAGGAAGTCAATCGCCAGGGCCCGGTGATTTATGATGACACTGAGCTTCCCTTTCACACTCTAATTATCAGGATTAAGAAAAACACTTTTGAGTAATTATTCTCACATTGGATAAACATTAGGCTTGCGCGGATTTATCTGAGCTTTTGCCCAACAAGAAGCAGAGATCTGAGCAGGCTTACAAGCTTCACACAGGCAGATGGAGACATTTTCTAATAAGGAAGGCATAACTAACAAATAGGCATGTGATAATAGAGCAATATAGAAATTAATGTTCTTTCTACATTTAAGCACTAGGGATTTGAGTGCATAGTGTACAAAAAATCCCTTATAATAATGATATTTACATGTCGGAAGAAGACTATAATAGTAAAATAAACTTGACATTTACAGTAAATAGGTGATGTATCTTAGGAGGTTTAAGTTAAGGCACATAAAGCCCCCTTATCTATTTTTTCCCCTTGGGCGTTACTTAAGCACTGTTTCCTTTTTGCCTTTGCTTGCTAATGTATTTGCCTGGCAATTCACACATTTGAGGATCCATTTCAGAGGGGCATGAGTGGAACCTTGGGAAAAAGGTGACCTCCAGTGCTTGTTTGATATTATATATTATTTCAATCATACACAATTACAACCTGAAATCACATCACAGCGCCAAACAGAGGCCCCGATAACCTTTTAAAGGGACAATTCCCTCAGAGGGTTCACCTCTGACCCCAGGACTGCTGGCAATCTTCCTCAGGATGACATTGTCGTGGACACAGAGGTTAGGCGCGCTCATGTGCGTGCACGTGAGCGCTCACTCTGCTTCTCTATCTGTCTGTCTGTTCCACACCTACAAATATACAGTATTTGTATAAAGGTTTGCACCATACACAATTCACTCGATGGCTACATGTCAGTTATTCATGCGTTTGAATTACATTTGAATTAAGGTAGCAAATAGGATGCAGAGTTACGATTAGATTTTAAATGAACTCAAGTATTAATAATACTCCTTCTCTAAACATTTACGTGACCTCTGACTGGTCAGTTAGGTGGGGTGTAGATGCATTACAGGTAACTGATAAGAATTGTTATGCTGATTGTTATATTTTAATATAGCCACTGAACATTTGACTAAATTCTTGGTTATTATTCATGTGATTTTTGCAATGTAGCTATTTTTTTATGACTGATCATGATTTTTCTTTTGTACTTTTGAATTTGATCAAATACATCAAATAATGCTTTACTTTATTTCTTTTTTTAAGTTTTAGAACTGAAGCCTGACAGGTGGCCAGGAGAGGGTTTTCTCTGAATTGGACTACATTGAATTTCACTTCAATTCAAATTCAGCATTCTTTGTGGAGGGTCAATCAATAAAAAGTCCAACTGACAACTCTGTCCAACACTGCTTTCTAACTGCCTACATTGTAGTCAAACAATTAGGTAGTTACTTGCAATTGAGCCTTGTTCTCACCACAATATTTTTCTGTTGCGCTTTGGTCTGGTTTTCATCAACTTTGCTGATGGCTTCGTGCTATTATTTTATTATAGAGAATAACATACATATATTGAGTATGTCCTCCTTATTGATTAATGCTGATATGTGATAAAGGTAACATACTGTTTTATCTGGCAATGTAATCTCAGGTGATATGGCAGAGTATTAAATACGTAAAGCAAGGCATTACTTCTTTTAAGTAATGAGTAATGTGTAATAATTTTTGGAGCAATTACCCCAACACTGAACAAAGCGTTATGTTATCTCATAACCCTGAACAGAAAAACACAGCCACTAACTATGTTCACTGATGCAATGTATTTACATTAAAATGAATGAGAAAAGAGCCACAGTGACTGGAAACCAATTGCAGATCATAATTTTGTGCCGTGATTATGTGTACTGAATGTCTTAGATAAAACTCCCTATGCATGACAGTGAAACAACACAAAGGTGACAAGTAATCAGATGATTTACAGCTAAGCTAATTTTCCAACACTCCTTTGGGAAATGACAGTCCCATTCCTCTAAACTCTGATTAATCTCCCTGAAGTGTGCGGCCAACATTTTTGTGTTGCCGCTAACCCTTCTCTACCCTCTGACTCTCCCCCACCGATGAAATGAAGACCTTTTGTGTCCACCTGCCCTCTGCGTTTACAGAGAACCAGATGTTATAGGCTTTGATGTGGACCAAACCCTTAAAAGTCTTGCATGAAACCTCAGTGCACTCAGCAACTTCTGCACAAATATCAAATGAAATTGTGAAAACTTCTTTCACTTTTCATTTTGGACAGGGGGCTGTTTTGAGTCTCTTTTTATTCCTTGCTGCAGTGAGCTCAGTTTTGGGAGGGCAGTGTTCATTGTATTGTAAATAAAAACAATAATATGATTATATAAAGGGTCAAGAACAGTTCATGATAGGTTGGTCCTAAATGTAATGTGAAATGTGATGTTAAAAATTCAGCTCGCTTCATGACAGCTTTGAAAAAAACATAGCCTATTACATTTTAATTAAATAACACAATACATTAAATAGTAAATGTAATTTATTAAGAAATATCACAAGGAACAAAAATGAGAAATAATAATGTAAATGTGTTCATACTGCAACAAAGGGCATCTATTCAGAGGATATACCCCAAATTATAACACACAACATGTAAAAACAAATTTTGTTTGCAAAAATAAAACAACACATTTTTTTAGTACAGTTAAATTATAAATGTAAGGATTATTTTTGCAATCCATTAACCTCATTATATGTGAAGCCCACTAGATAATTTCATTCGAAAAATGGAATTGAAATTCAAATGTTGTCATATTTTCCCATGTTTCCTGTTATTTCAAAATGTTGCAATTGTGATTTATGAAGAATTCAAATGAATCATTATGTTCCTTTTTTATTGATGTTTTAACATAATCATGTGGTGGTGAAAACAATGGCTTTGTCTTGTTGTCTCCCACTGCCTTTATTCAGGAGTCAGCTGTGGTCAATAAAGTCTTTAAAATAACTCCAAGGGGTAAACCAACATTTAATGTGCCTCTCCAAACATCGACCCCTTTGTGACCTCTTGCCCGTGCGGCAAGAGCCTGTGTAAACTGCACTTGTGCTCTTGAGAAAATTTATTAATGTTGCATGTGTGGCGAATGTTGCTCTTGCTAATCAAACCCAGCTAGCGAAAACAAACTGCTTTTAGTTTCAACTTGTGACTTCTGAGGGGTTACTGTGCCATGCATCCTGTAGCCACAAAATTGATCTGTGTTTGTGTCTAAAGGAAATTCCTGAGTCATTGGGAATTCATATTAACTTTTGCGCCAGTTTTAAGAAAGAGACAACGTCTTGGTAGTCATCAGTGTAATACTTAAATATCCTCCTTGAAATTGTATTTTTTCTTGGTGCAAGTGTATTAAGTAGCACCAAATTAATGAAAAACCAAGCAATAATAATTAAGAGACACATTTCAGTAATAAAGAGAGAGCCTATTACAGTATATAGACTAGTCTACATTGTTTGTAATGTACAGTATTTATAAAGTTTCTAGCAATGGCCTAACTATACAAACTCTAAAAATGTGTATGAAGCAACTGGGCAGTCCTTATGGTGCCAATGGAGTCATACAAGGTAATATATGCCCTGCTGTCAGGAAGTTAAAGCCACACCAAAACATGCCTCATATAAAACAAGGGTAATTATGGGACAGAGGCCTGACAAAAAGCCTAAAATATATGTTTAGGTTGATGGGATCCTTTCAAGCCCAATACACATTGACATACTACTTAAGACCAGCACAGTGGTAAAGAGATTACTCTTTCCTGCCTACATAATCCAGTAATTTCAGTGACATGTCTCATCTTGGTGATGTCTTTACCTCCAACAGAGCTTTGGGAAAATGGTTGTCTCACCTTCTCATGGTACCTTAGCCTTCAGCTAGTGTGTAAATCCAGTCACATTTGGGATGTACTACTGTTTTGAAGAACTCCTCGCATACAGTGCAGGAAATGCAAAACATACAGTATGATCAATTTACAACTGGGTTCCTTGTACTCAAGGGTACTGTAATGTACACCAACACATTTATTGCAAAACCAACTAGGCATTTATTGGAAAAACATTGTGCATCATTTATTAGTGCAGTCACGTATATACTGTATCACATTTGAAGTAATAAGCAAAACCTCAATAAGATTATTTATATCTTGATTAGAGTAAGAGAATATACAGATCCACTGTTTAGATGTTAATTAGATTCTTCATAGTTTTTGCACATTTACAGTTAATGCATTGTTTTTGATTTTTTTTCAGTTTTTCTGGACACGAGCTTCACTAAAGGTAAAATGATAAATGCAATAAACCATCCTTCAGCAGACAGTAGTCAAATGTCTTCACTTTTAATTTGCATATCCAAAATATCTAGCTGTGACATCACATCTCCCAGATCAAACTCCAATCACTTGGCTGTAATTTAATTTAGTCTGTGACTTTAATGACATTCATTGATGATTCATTAATCTCCACCGTGCATTCACAATGGAATATTTCCTGGTATAGCCTGTATTGATCGGTACTGTTATTTGCCATGAGGATCAGTTTGATAATTAAAAACTAAAACATTCGGCTTCACAATCCCAACCTTTCATTATCGCTGATAGGTCGGCAGGAAATGAAAAGGTCAAACTGAGGAAAGGAGAACAAGCTAGTCATCAAGATGTTAGCGAAGGGCAGTAACTTTACAATTATAGTTTAGTCTTTGGAATGATGGATTCTAATTTATGTTAGATAATGATGAGTGGGTGATTGGCCTAGTTGGGACTAAATTGGCACCTTTTTAGTATACTTCATAGTATATAAGTAAACTTTGAAACATACTTTTAGTAAACTAAGGTATACTTTTATTAAACTTTGAAGTATACTATTAGTTAACTTGTATACTTTCAGTATACTTTGAAACAGAACTGAAATGTACATTTAGTTAACATTGAAGTAGCAAGTAAACTGTAAGTACACACAATAGGCAAGAATCAGTTACATTAACTAAAAAAAATTCAGATTTACTTCGTAATGTGTTTTCAACAACACCAGCACACAGCAGATGCTGTCACTTTAGCTCTTGTTGCAACTCTTAATTTTCCCAAAGCAAATTTGGAACCAACAACATCAGTATAGAATGGTAAGAGGAAGTACAACTTTCATACTGACAGTTATGGTCACGGTGCACATAAATCTGAACTTTGACATAATCCAATCTAATAATCTAATACAACACACACACTACATGATAAACAATGCTATTACACTTCTACCAGACACGAAATAAGACAGAAATTAAACAATAACACGTTTGGGTTAAACAACAGTCTGACGCCCTGAGGCATGCTGGGAAATCCCCCTATACTGAACTTCTAGTATACAAGTGAATTTATTGGTGTACTAGTTGTATACTTCTAAACCACGTTTTATATAAGTAATAGCAAAGTTAGCATAAACTTGAATCCAATGTGATTTACAATTAGTATATTGTCCTGTCCAGCACATTGTTGAATTATAAAATGGGTGTGTTGGTCTTTCTGTTAGGCACATTGTCTCTGCATATTGATATCTTGAGGCAGTGAGAAAGATTGTATTTAGCTGTTAATGCAGTAGGACTATTATCCATATAACTGTAGTAGCTTAACCCTATGCTTGTTACACAAAGGGACGTGCACCAGTGCACAAACACAAGCAAATGTGAGATGATTCTCTGAAGCGTATGTTCTAATATCATTCAACCCAAAACAAATCTAAATTGCATAACATGACCTCCGTGAAGTTGGCACCTCATAAGTTTAAATTGACATGTTAAGCCTATGAGCGATTCAACCCATTCCAGCACAATACTATATATATATATATATATATATATATATATATATAAACCTTAATAAACCTTTAAACAATAACGCACAAATGTTTTTTTTTCCAAATGTGCACAGATGACATATGAACGAAAAGTAAAAAAATGAAATGAACATTTATAGCTCAGGACATTACACCATTGCAAAAAACTTAATGATGAATTTCTCTAAAATGGTTTGTGCACAAATATTTATTTTGCGTGCACAAATGAATAACAATAAATGTATTCACATTCTTATCAATTGGGGTGCAAACATCACAGAGGTCCTCGTTGAATATTATAAGAACATAAAAATAGGCTGTATGACAGTTGTAAGTTTAAGGTGTCATAGTTTACTATATATATATAAGTATTTAACATGTATACTGAAAGTATACTCTCGTATATATTTAGTTTAAAAGAATACTAGTAGTACACTTAAATAAACTTATTTTTTGTAAGGGATTGGTAGGCCTACTGTAGTTAGCCTGTAGGCTTCCAGTTCCACCGACACTAACATCGATGTGCTAGACCGGCAAATCAAACCGACATTATAGACACAATGTTGATTATATGCTAATCCACCCATGAGCAAAACTGCAAATAAAAGAAAACGTAACCAGACATCCTGGTAGTGAAGTGATCCAGTCAAAGGGGCCCAATCCACGCCAGGGGTCGAATCAAGGGCATAACAGATGAGATCGGCAAGATGAAGGTGCCACAACCAGTCAAAAGAGTTGACAGATAGGAGAGTGGAACAAAATATGCAGAGGTAGATGTAATGCCTTATGAGTTAACACATCAGAATTAATGAGTAAAATGCTATTGGTCAGCTACTTTACAAACGTAAAGGCGTGCACAAATAGCCTATTTTGTCATTATTATATATTTAATAATGACAATAGGCTTAATACTTAAGTACCCCTGCTTTATTGTATTATAGGCTACATTCTTTTCAAAAGGCTACTATCAGGCTATACTAATATACAGTTTTATTCCTCTATTGCTGGGGGTGGGGGGGGGTGGGGTTAAACATATAGGCCTTTTAGGCTATGTCCAAAAATAAACAATAATTAGCCATTGTTTGCAAACAGTAGGCTATATGTAATCAATCAAATCCTTTCCGTCAACATTTTTACATTTTTTTATTGATTTGACTAAACTTATTATCTTACAAATAGCTTGCAATAGTCGACTGTAC